>CAUYRH010087878.1:0-58286 GCA_963574655.1 Perodicticus potto
TTTTCTGTATTCTTTTCTGTAAATAAATTCTGTCTTACCACTGGAAAAAAAAAAGAAAAAAGAAAGAAAATGCCATGAAGGCTATCTTAAACAGTTTGATGGAAACATTTCAGATTGCATATGAAACCAGCACATTGTACCCCTTGATTGCACTAATGTATGCAGCTGTGATTTAATAAAAAAAAAAAAAAAGAAAGAAAGCAAGTTAAAAAAATAAATAAATAATCAAAGTATAAAAAAATAAAAAAGAAAACAGTTCTGGATCCTCAGACAGAATTCCTCACAACTTCCTCTAGGATTAGCTATAAAAATTACTGTATTTTATCAGATCAAGAATATTATTTACAAGATAATTAATATGAAATAGAATGAAGAATAAAGATGTACATTTAGATATGTACAATTTGACCCAGAAAAATTGAATTTGGTAGAAGTAATGGCTAGAAAGAAAATAAAGCTCATCAACACCAAATCTGTAACCAATATAACTTGATACAGATCAAAAAAAAAAATACACCAGATCGAATGCAAAGTTTTCATGGACAAGAACTAAAAAACAAATAAATAAATAAACATGATTTTAGTAATATAAAATCAAAACTAAAATCATGGGGATGGTTTAATTAATAGTTTAACTACAAAAAAATTAAGTGGCTTTTAGTGCTGGAAAATATTTTCACAATAGAAAGTCATGACCATTAGCATAATTCTGATTTAAATATTTACATTTAAAATGCTTGGCTCCAAATGGTATGTTTGGACATGCTGCTCTCTTTTGCATTTCTATACATTATCATTAAAATTTTCACTGCAAATGGTTGTTAGTTTTATAATTAATTAAATAAAAGACATATGAAATGTTAAATGGTAAGATGATAAATGAGTGGCAAGAACTGTGAAGGATCTGAGGTTTTATCCTAATATCCTAGGTGCTGATAGAAGATTAGAGACTTCAATAGCAGTAGCCAGAGTATGAACATCGCACCATTTTCCTGAGCCCTAATTCCACAAGGCAATGCAAAATGGGCCAGTGTACTCCCATTGGAGTGAGCCTCGGGGAGAGGGACCCTCTCAGCTTAGGGAATCCAAAAAATGGACAGGTAGCCTGCCTGACCTTTGCTCCAGGGAAAGGCACTATCCCTGTCCTCCAAGGCTGTTAGCCAAAAAAAATCCTTGAAAAGATAGTTTAGAACAAAGACAAGACATGCAGAAATGCAAGGGACCCCTGAAGAGCTGCCTTCCAATGATGAGCTGATGAATAAACTGAAATCTCTCTGTATTAACTGTCACTTTCACAGGCATCCAGGCCATCCTTCCAATATTCTGATTATTGAATTTCAGAAAGAGAACGAGACTGGCCTACATCTTTGAGGGGAATAAGCTGTTATTGCAATTCCTAAGTCTTCATCATTCTATTTTATGCTTCTATTGCCTTTAAATGAGAAACCTAAGCATGGGCTTTGCGTTCTACTTTGAAGAGATTTAATTGTGGCAAGAACAAACAAATTATTCATGCCACAGAAATCTATCGAGCGCTAAGCATGAGTCAGGTGATGTTTCAGGTACGGCCACCACACTGTATTCTATTATCATACTCTACAAGAATGCTGCCTCCTAGAGCTGTTCGAGGTCTTAGCCCAGGAGCAGCTAAACTCTGCAAAAACAACCAAACCTCCTGCTTCTCTGGAGCTTACATGGGAATATGCAGAGATATACGATAAAGGTTTAAAATGCAAGCAAAATATATCACATATCAGAGGATGACAAGTGCTGGCTATGGGGAAAGTAAACCTGGGAAGGGGGTGGGAGTGGTGGTGTGGGGCATTTTTGGAGAAGTGGTGAGAAAATGCCTCAGGGAAAAGGTAACATTTGGATGAAGACCTAAAGGACAAGAGATCAAGCCATGTAGGTATCTGAGCTCAGAGTGTCCCAAGTATAGGGAACAGCCCTGAGGCTAGAATGTGTAGTGTGGTTAAGAAACAAGAAAGAGGCCAGTATGGCTGAAGTAGGAGAGGAAGTCAGGCCAGTACTGGTCTCCTCATTAAGTGAAACCATCAAGGAGGCATAGCTTAATGCAGGGAACAGAAAGGCTTTAGAGTTCACCCTTGGGGCAGGGAAAAGCATGGAGTTGGCTCTGTCCATCAAGCCTGAATGCACATGTTAAGGATGTTCAAGGAGCGCATAGTTGCAATCACCAAGAACATCCTCCCAACCTGTTCTGGGATATCATTGCTTGTGAGAGCTGGAAGGAAAGGTGGAGAGTTATCTGGCTGTCTCCAGTTCATGATAGGAACTCAGAAAACCACGGAGAACAGCCAATTCAGGATTTGTGAAAAAAAGCATGTCTGGAGCCCAGAACTCTTTCAGTACAGTCCAGTGATCTTTCCTCATTCTCTTTCAGCTTCTGCCCCTGATTAGGACTGAAAAACCATAGGGTCACCTTCTTCACAGGATAGTTTGCAAAAGTAACTGTAGTCTATCCTGAGATAAATTAGTATGTACCACTGGGACTGAGAGTCTTGCGTGTCTGATGGCATCAAGCAGGGAACACGGGCTTCTCTCTACATGGGGAGAAGGGGAATGTACGGAGGAGAGGGGTAGGGAAATTCACAGAAGAGGGTGACAACATGACATCTGTTGGGAAGCTTGGTCACCCAATCTAGCTAAGGGAACTTTAGCTTTAGCTCCACAAAGAGAGGAAGCACAGGCAGAAGGGGGAGGAATGGATTTCTAGAGACTTGATGAAGCATGGCGCATAACCAACACAGTTTAGGACCCAAGCAACACAGATGGGGGCAGGCAAGGGAGACAGGATGCAGATTAGGGACAATTTGGGGATCTGGCTCTCGTCACTGATATCAGAGCCTCCAACACAGGCTACGTGATAATTACAGTCAGCTAGCTGGTTCAGGACCTGCTGGGTGACCACCGTGAGGACATCCGAACAAGACCAGGGAGGCCCGCAGGGTGTGACAGGAGCCATTGGAACATAAGCTATGACCATCAGGGAGACCCCGGTCTAGGCCCACAGGCTGGAGAGACCCTGGAGCAAAGTTGAAATCTGCTTGCAGAGTATCTGGCTTAGAGTAGATGCCCAATGAATGGTCTCCTGGAACCCAATGCCGTTGACGTTCCAAAGCAGAGGCCCAGCCAAAAGTCCATTCGGTTAAAGTGACTGTGAGTAAATCTCACAGATTCTTTAGGGTCCTTGGTGAGGATTACAGATCTTGGGCTGGCCCTCTATGGCTGGGAATGACCCCCATATTGAATCCCAAAGGGGCTGCTGAAATCTTCAGGTGTGTGTCTGGTGTGTGCGTGTGAGGTGTACATGCCAAGATTATGTGATTAGTAAAAGTGAAGATGAGAGAGAAAGGGGGAGGAAGGGAGAAAGACAGTGAGTCGGGTGGGCCAGGCAAGAAAGCTGGGAAGCCCAGAGTGAATCTGAGACAGGGAGACCATCCATCCACCGGTTGGGCGGCCATGCCTAGGCCCTGGAGGCATTTTGTCTGGCTCGAGCTGGGAAGGAAGCAGAGGGAGCTGAGGGCTCCCTTCAATCTCAGGCCAGGCAGCTAATTGCTTCTGATATGGGCCAGAGTTCTGCCAATAATTGCTAGGCTTATCCTCACATTCGAAATAAAAAAGGGTTTCCTAACATCTGTTCCAGATTTCTTTTTGATTTCAGGCTGGCCTCAGCCCCATTATCCTTGAGCATTTGACATGAGTGGTGGGAGCTGGCGGGGCTTTAATGGTGAAGCAGCTCACAGGGATTCTCCTGGAGCTGCCCCAGCTGCCTAACTCCTAAGTAACTCCTAAGAAAGGGCTACTGGGCTGCTTTGCCTCCCTGGACAGGCTGCGAGAGGGACAAGCTTTGCAGGGACGCCCACCAATGCTCCAACCCCAGCCTTGGAACCCCTGCCCAGTGCCTGTACTCATGTTAGCCAGCCCTTGGCCCCAAGTCCTTGGAAATCACCTTAATACTCTGTTACTTCTAGTCTGCTAGATTCTTCCAAGAGTCTCAGAGTCTTGCTTTGCAAATGGCCATGTTGGTGCCCGCATGTGGCAGCATAGAAAGAGGTGGGATAAAACAACATTGGCCCCACCAATTACCCTCCCTCCTAAGAAAATGCTGTGAAGGCTATGTTAACCAGTTTGATGAAAATATTTCAGATTGGGTATAAAACCAGCACATTGTACCCCATGATTGCATTAATATACACAGCTATGATTTAATAAAAAAAAAAAAAACAATATTGGCCACTGGAAAGTTATTACCTCTGAAACACCCAGCTTTCTAGTAGTTGAAACAGATGTAATAGCAACCAACTTGCAAAGGTGACTGAAACATAGTAAATGCTTAGTTAACATCAGCCCCATGCTACCCACTGAAATGCACAGCCCCAGAAGGCAGAGATTTTCATCTGCTCTGTTCTGATGTGGGCCCAGCCCTGGATAGCACCATGATCAGAGCTCAGTAAACATTTCTCGAAGGAATGCAGGAATTTAGGGAAAATTCTAACTAGCTAAAATAGAAGCCATCCACATTCAATCTCTTTCTCTCACTATCTCCTATTTTACTTAAAAACTTTTCCTAGTCCCCCTTTCCTAAAGAAACCCAGACCTTCTTAAATAGGATTATACTTCTCTCCTTCCCTCCTGAGCTAAACTCCTTCACCAAATGGCCCTTGCTTCGTGCTCCTCTGCCGGCACTATCACCCACCCAGGTCACATAGTTTTCTCCACCTTTTATGGATGAGGAAATTGAAGGCTAGTGGGGCAAGTAGCTACTTAGTGAAGAAAGAAACTGGGGTTTAAGTCCTGTTCAGTTGGGCTCTGGTACTCCTATTTTAATCACTGTCCGTCACCCTGTCCTGCTGCTTCAGGCTACTTGCCAGTCAGTCACCTGTTGGCCCCAGCTCTATCCCCTCGGCCTGTCAGTGGGAAGCAGGTACCTGCCCAGGCCACCTTCTCTAAATCAGTCTTCAACTCCCCCGGCTCACTCTGCTGGATCGGGGGCTCAGGAGGACTTACAATAATCAGTCACATTTCTTTTCCCCATCTTAGTTAGAGTCAATGAAGAAATAGGATGCTAGAGGCAGATGGTGTAATAGTTTGGAAAATTTGGCAAATATTCCCTCATTTCTCCATATCACTACAGTGGGCAGAGTAGACTTCCCTGGCCCACTGAGGTTGTGCTTGGCCCCATGGCTTGCTTTGGTCACCAGCAAATGTGTTTGTAAATGTGAACAAGAAGAGACTGTCACTGTGCTCCAACAGTTTGGCTTGACTTTTGCTGAGGGTGATCCACTGGTCCCAGAGGAAGGAAGGATATATGGGGAAGACCCAGAACTCACTCTGTATCCTTGTGGCTTATTCCAACTGAACCCAGCCAAGATCAGCCAATACCAGATGACCCACAGACACTGAGTAAGAAGAAATGATCGTTGTCTTAAACCACTAAGTTGCAGGTTCATGGAATTGTCATAGCAACAAATAATAGATATAGATGAAGGTCCAAAAACTAGATTCATGACTGATAAGACTGCCTGGATAATCCCCAAATCCTTCCCCAAGGATTTTGTCTCCCCGTGTTTCTCTGCCATGTTATTCATGACTGTGCCCTGAGAGGAGGCCCAGAGCTAAACATACCCAAACCCCTACCCAGCAGCCACGCGCACAGAAGTACAAGATGCTGTGCTTTGGACCCTCAGATCACTAGATGCTTAGGCCCTTTATGCTCCTACTTTTATTGCTGAAAATCTCTGTGAAATGGGACCGTGTACTTCCTTGACTTAGCTTTGCCAAAACCATAGTGCCAAGGCCAGGACTGAATGTAAGCATGGAGGGGTGCACTACAGATGGGTCTCTGCTGACCCTCAGACCTCTCCTGGATGACTTTTCTAGTTATTGCTCTTTCTTAGACACTGTTTGCCTCAACTGAGTCCTGGATCTCAACTTGACATCTTTCAACGGAGAGATAGTATGAAGGAAAGAAAGCAAATCAGTAAGAAACTCAGCATTTTCTTTTCAGGAGGTTTTTCTGGAAAAGCAACCAAAAAACCCCCTTGTATATCAGTGAGCCTGTGTCTTCCCCGGGGGTTCCCTCCCTGACTTGGGCAGGTCATTTGCCTCTCTTAGCTTTGTTCTCATTCTTCTCCTCCATGATCCAGGGATAATGACAGTCCCCTGCCTCCCTTACAGAGCTATGCTGAGCTACAAATGTTATAAAGTCCAGTTGTGGAAGCACTTGGAAAATCCTAACACTCTGCACCTGCAAAACAGTAAAATAGCACCTCTGGCAACCTTGATTTCATTCTAAAACAGTCGACAAATTCAAATTCAATTCCACTGGACTGTGTTTCTTTAACAAGAATGTCTATCCTGTTCCTTATTCCTTCTAAAAGAACTGATCTTTCTATTATTCTTGGTATGTTCAAAAGAGCACATGCTTTGAAGCCAGAAAAATAGGAGTTCAAATCCTGGTTTGAGTGCAAAGAGCTGAGTAACTATGGGCAAATAAAGTCACTTCGTGGAGCCTTTATTTCCTCATCTGCCAAATGAGTACAGTAATAAACCTCCTTTCAGGTTGCTGTGAAGGTCACAAAGGACACTGGTATCAAAGAACTTTAAAAATGAAAAAGTGATGTACAGGTCTTATTATCAGGATTTTTTAAGCCTTTGTGGAGATCTGCTATGTGTAAAGGGGCTATCCTTGATACTCTGTGGCCAGGACCAGGCAGCACGGTTTGCGATCAGTAAGCTCCTCTTCTGCTGTCAGCAGGGGCAGTGAAAAGGAGAAAGTGACGAGAGAAAGGACGAAGGAAGCGAAGGCTCCGGAGGCGGCTGCAAGCACCTCCCTGATTTCCAGAAGGCTCAGTGCGTGCTGGGGCTCCTCAGGGACTGAGATGAGGTGTAGAAGCTGCTGCCGGGTACAGCCTTAGTCATAAAAGTAACACTGTGAAAAATCCATTCTGGGAGTAACAATGAGAAGTTAATGCAAACAGTCATTGCCCTTCCTTAGTGGAAACTTTGGCAGAGACTTTTCCAGGCTCCCGGGAAGCCGTTGGAGAATGCTGCACTAACCCAGAAGCACTTCATCATTTATATGAATGAAAATGAGTGCAAACAGATTGTCGAGATGTCTGTTCACATCACCTCTTTTTTCTTGCAAGGAATCCCCTCTGTAATTACATTTTGCCTGTCAGTTCATAAATTTTTCTTATTACAAACTAGCCGTTATTGATTGCTTTTTAAAAGTACTAAAACTGAGCCCAGAGCAGTAGATCTCTCAGTAAATTCAAAACATGCTATCTTCAGTCCCAATCACGGGTGAGGCGGGAAGGGAAACCTCTGGGAGTTCATGGCGGACTCTGAGTAGAGACAGGCTTACCATACGTTTCGATTTAGAGACTTGGCTTTGAGGGCTGCGTGTTTTAAGCCGCAATGAAAATAATAAATAAAGGATAAACTTATTTGGCAAATGCTGACACTTTGAAAGCCAATACCCTGTCATTGTTCTTTCATTGTGTCCCATCACTCAAAAGATTCTATTTAGGTTTTTGGCGTTAATGACCCAACATCATAATGAGCACAGGGAGAAGTGGGAGGGGGATAAAGACTCACACTCAGAGTTTTTAAGTCATCAACAGAACGTTTTCCTAAACATTCCTTTCGAAATGAGATGGGTTGACCCTATATTTAGACCTTTCTGGTAAACAACGTGAAAAGCGTAAAATCTCAGGGGATTTCGGTGTTCTGGGGGAAGAATGGGCTTTTCTCATTGCTCACATTTTGGGGGAAGCTTCTAGAACCTCTACAGGTCACAAGTAAAAGACATGTCCGCAGGAGACGCTTAGATTGTGAGCCTCTGCTGGGGTTTGCAGGTCTAATGGGGGTTGGCAGAGAGACACCCCTAGGCCTCCAGCCCAGCCCCCTGAACACAAGTCTGCAAAACTCAGGGCAGGCTGCCTGCCCTCAAAACACACCCCTTTAACCTGCAACTGCGGAGAAGGGGGAGGGGTAGAGCAAATGAAAATCTAGGCATGTGTGATCAGTTCCTGATCGGAGCAGGGCAGAATCTAGTAATCAAAGCAAAGCCACAGTGCGGTCTGGGTCCGGCTGCCAATCTTGGACCACTCGCTCACTAAAAGCAGGCAGCAGCTACTGATCTGGCCCGGAAACAATGCCCCATTCAGCGCACAGAATCTGTTCTTAATATCAGGATGCAAAACCGGGGTCCCCATTGGTGAGGAAGCACAATCTGGGCCAGGAGAGCAATTACACCTTAGCCAACCAAGTGATCAAAATGGGAGACACAAAAACATTTTTAAAGTGGAAATAATTTAAGGGCCTTCTAAATATCTTAACAGCACCCTTGGCCACACTGGGGATTAGGAAGTCATATTTTATGTTAGGCCGCAGGCCTTTTGTTCTGTGTGCATGCATTTTCCTTGTAGCCAGGGATCTGCAAAGAAGATTGTGCTCTGTCAAATGTGGCATCCCTCCCTGACCCCTGCAAGGGTGCCCATCCCCAGCATTTGAAGAAGGGGGTGTCCATGATGAAGCAGACCTAGTCAGGGTGCCTATCTTAGGAGCTTTGAAACACAGCCTCCTTACCCGCCCCCCCCCATCAACACCAGCTTTGGTTTATGGAAGGGGGCTGCCCTAGAGCAAACTGCAGGACACAGGCAAAACTCTAGGACTCCAGAACCCCAAGGCTTTGGCTGAGGCCTCTAGAGATGGGTTGGGCTGGAGCTGGGACACCTTCTGTTTTCTGTCAGTTCCCAGATAAGATGAGAAAAGGTTGGGGGCTGCTGGGAGGGGCCAGTAATCCCAGCAGAATCCTTCAGTCAGCCCTCATGTGGGCCCCCAGGCCATAAATCTGTATCCTGTGAGAAGCAGCCCCTGATCTACCCAGCCCACAGCATCATCACAGCTCAATGCAATCTCAAACTCCTGACTTCTGGGCAACTTCTCTGTGCTGATGGGATCAGAGAGGCCTGGAGGGAGGCTGAGGGTAAGTAAAAAGATGGTCATGATGACAGAAATAACGAGGAGGAGAACTAACATTTACACAGTGCTGACCCTAAGAGCTTTACGCATAATAATAACTCCTTTAATCATTGACCCAATAAAATAGAATTTATCATCTTTTCCACTCTACAGATGATGAAACCACAGCATAGAAAAGTTAGGTAACTTGCCCAAGGTCAAAGTCAGGATCTGAACCTTGAACCCCCAGCTCCAGGGTTCACGTTAGTAACCACTTTGTACCTAAAAGAAGTAAGGGTTGGAAAAAGTTAGAAAAGACTTCCTAGTTCGGGTGCAGTGGCTCACGCCTATAATCCTAGCACTTTGGGTGGCCAAAGTGGGAGGATTGCTTGAGGTCAGGAGTTTGAGACCAGCCTGAATAAGAGCAAGACCCAGTCTCTACAAAAAAAATAGAATGTGTGCTGGCAGATGCTGTGGTCCGGACTACTCAGGAGGCTGAGGCAGGAGGATCACTTGATCTCAGGCATTTGAGATTTCTGAGATCTTGGGCAGGTTGCTTAATGATGAGGCCATGGCATGCTATCTGGGGTCACAGCAGACTGAGACTCTGTATTTAAAAAAAAAAGAAAGAAAGAAAGAAGAAAAAACTTCTTGAAGAAGGTAATTGCCATGTGCACTATTCAGAAAAGTAAGAGCTGCGGTTCCACCAGGACAGCCACCATTTTCTCCCTTTATTTCTCCAAATGGTGAATGAACCTGTGAACTAACACATTCTGTGGCACAAGGCCCAGTCTCGTAACACTCCAGCTCCTCACAGGGGAAGACAAATAGTTTGACTCCCTCCACTCCCAGCAATCAATGGCACATCCCTGGTACTGTCTACAAAGCATGGCCCAGAGACCACCAGATAAGAACAGCGTCACTTAAAAAGTAGTTTCTCGGGTGGCACCTGTAGAAAAAAAAAAAAAATGTAGTTCCTGAATGGCAGCCTCAGCCTCACCTGGGAGCTTGCTAGAAAGGAAAATTCTTGGGCCTTGATCTGGCCTTTTTGAAGCACCATCTATCTTTTAACAAGCCCCCAGAAGATTCCTGTGTGCTCTCAAGTTAGACAGGCCCTGATGGAGGCTAGACGCGCCTGGGGGGGCGGGTGTTGAGTGTTGTGCCCAAGGCCACAGGGAAAGTCCGTGCAGAACCAGTGTCAAAGTCTCTCCTCTGACCACCCACCCACGTCAGTTCCAGCTGTGCTGCCACAGTCAAGCATGGGCCACGACTTTTCTCATCACCACAGAACCCACCTAACAATAGGCAGCAGCCACTGTCTTGCTCCCACAAGATCTTGTCACAGCCGAGACCTTGTAAAGCCTCCTTCAAAAGAAAGCCCCTGGCTTCCACACCAGCCTTTATTTAAAGAGGTGAGGGGGTGATCAGGGTTAGTCTCTGACACTTCCAGTCACTAACCTCAGTTCCCAATCTCAAGGGGCTTCTCTGTCCTGTTTTTCAAATCAAGACTCTGACAGAGCACAACTCCTGGACGCCAGATCACTTTCCCTCCCTGCTCAACTCCAGCAGTAAAACAAGTGCTGGTGGAGAGAGAACAGCCTTTCAGGTCACAAAGACCTGGGTGCAAAAATCCATTTCATTACTCTCAAGCTGTGTGATCTTGGGCAGGTTGCTTAACCTCTCTGGGCCGCATTTTCTTCATTAGTAAAATGAAGATGATATTATCTAACTCAAAACTTGATAAAATAAAAGGCATCTAATACATTGTCCCCTTCTCTGACCGCTTGCTATTGCCCACAGCCCAGGCTGGGGCCCCAGTGTGCAGGGTCAGGTCTTCGGCATCTCTAGGCCCTGAGTGACAGGCCTCTGTTCCCACTCCTTCCTGTCACTGCATTGGCTGAACCCACAGCCCAGCCCCCTTCCTGGGTTCACCTGCATGCTAAGGGATGTAGGTAGGACCTAGGGCACATCTCCTATGCCAGTTTGGTGGTCCGGAGGAAACCAAAGGAGACACAGGAAGGGCTGAGACCCACTGTCCTTTGCTGCTGGGCTTGGAGTTGGCAGCCCCCAGGTGGTGCTGTTCTGGGTTGGCACCATCCACATCTTTCCCAAACACACTCCGAGCCGCTGCCTCCCACATCCTGTCAACACAGTGAAAAGGATCCAGGGAAGGCTTGTAGGGACCACATCTGAGAACAGCCCTTGCCTCCCCATCCACAGGACAAACATCACACACAAGCCACAGTCAGAAGGACAAAGGGGAAACAGTGCAGCCTGAGGAAGATGTTGCTCCATGGACTGGGATTCAGCCCCCACCAGCGCCCCGTGACGTTGCCTAAAACTAGGCCATTCAAGCTACATAATCTTTCCTGCTTCTTTAAAAATGTGAATGTTCTAAGAGTATGAAGTTCCTCACAGTTCATTAGATATAAGCTGGCAGGACAGCATGGGGACCTAGCAAAGAGGTTAAAGACACACTCAGAAGCCTAGGAGATTCAAGCTCCCTGGCCAACTAGCCACTACCCTCCCAGGCAAGAGTCCCTGCTGGAATTCCACTCCTTGAACACTTCCGAGGATGCTCCCCTCTCTTTCAGAGTAAGCACAATCCTACTTCATAATCTCTGCTTTTTGTTGAGCACATACTAGGCACTAAATATTTGATGTAATAGATTACCCAAATTAGCCCTTGCAAAACTCTACGAAACAGAAAATATTATTATCTCCTTTTACAGATGAGGAACCTGAGGCTCAGAGGGAAGGTGGAAAATATTTGTTCCAGGTCACACAGCCAATAACATGAACCCAGGATTCCAGCTTGGCTCCTGTAGCACCGTGGTTAAGGCACCAGCCACATACACCAAGGGTGGCAGGTTCGAACCTGGCCTGGGCCAGCTAAAAAACAGTGAACCCAAGAGTCCTACTCAGATCTCCATAATGCCAATGTCATATTCATAGCCACTTGGTTAACAGCTGTCATCACAATAGTTTTTTCCCCTTTCGTAGTGGGGCTGCTTAACTATTAATTAATTTGTGCTTAAAAAAGTAATCCTACCTCCCTACCACCTTCTCCACAGAATTACCACTTTACCCATATTGCCCCTCAACTACGGAGACCAAACCCAAATGCCCTGATTTCACTGGAGCTGGCCAATATGGAGGTTGATGAGACTACCACGTCCCTCATTCAACTTGCTCTGTCTGCTTTGATATGACATAAGGCCACAGCACTTTCAGCAACCTCCCCCCAACACACACTGAGCTAACACTAGTATGAGAGGCTGAACACTTGTTCACTCTAACAGCCTCCCAGAGGGGCCACGAGTGGGCCTCCTCCTTCCTGATGGGGTCTCAGAATCAGGACATGGTAGAGCAGCCTCTGGAAGGTTCTCTGTGAGTTTAGGTTGTCCCTGCTGCTCTTCCTTTGCCCTAAGCCTATAAACTCCACCTTCCTCATGAACAGCAGAGTCAATAATTGCAGTTCTTCAATAAGCAAGAGTCAGACCCATCCTCAGGCACCCCAGATGCCCCAGTCCTGTGTACTTTTCCAGAATATATATTAAAAAAATAATAATTGCCTTCTCCAAAAGGCAGATTCATCCTCCTGACCTGTGTCTTTAGATTGCTCCTTAGCTCAAGTCAGAGGCCTGGAGCCAAAGGGCCTTCATGTGGATTTAGAAGGGTCTTTTCAGCCCATAAGGCAGCCCTCTTCAATCTTTCCCTGGTAAATGATATGAAAGTTTTCCCTAATTAGAGTCTCCCCTTTAAGTTCTGTAGACTGCTAATGAGTAAAGAAGAGGACACACTTGGGAGCCCTGAAGAAATTATTTGAAAGCAAAACCAAATGGTCTCGGTAAAATAGCACCATTTCAGTCAAAGGGTTTTTTTTTTTTTTTTCTCTCTCTCTGATACACAACCACCTGACACAGCCCAGCTGGTGCGTATTGAGAAATTAGAGACACTGGCTTTCTTCAGAGAAAACAGGCCTCTACTTTATATTCCTGGAGCTTCTTTTCCTTGGCAAACTATCTCCTTATCAATTTGACCCTTCTCTGAACCCTGATCTCTCTCAGCCAAGGCAGGAGCTGGTATCTCCTTTTGCACAATGCTCTCCCAGTGGTCCAGAGAGGGTAACTGAATTGCTTAAGGTGCACAGTAAGTTTACAACAGGACGAGAACGGAATCCTACGGCTACAGATTCTGGGTCATTTCATTTTATCGCTAATAATCCTGACTGCTCATGTGTGACAGTAAGGAAGCTTTATGGGCACTGACTCATTAATTGAGTCCTTTGCCAAATAGTTATTCAGTTTATGGACCTATGAAGCGAAACAAAGTCCAAGCAAAATCCCTGCTCTCCTGAAGCTTCCATTCCAGCTAGAGAACCAACAATAGACAGATATGCAAGACGAAGTAGGTATTTCCTTCCTGCTCAGTGCCATGAAGGAAAACTCCTCAGAGTAAGGGAAATGCTTCAGAGGGGGGCTGAGAACCCTAGTTACAAAGAGAGACCAGGGTGGTTTTCAGGAGAAGGCAGATTTGAGCAGAGATTTGTTAAGCACGGAGGCAAGCTGTGCAGTTATCCAGGAGAAAAGCATTCCAGGCAGAGAAATCAGCAGGTTCAAAGGCCCTGAGTCAGGAGCCTCTGCAGGAACAGCAAGGAAGCTGGCAGGCTGCCGGCAGAGTGCATGCTGGGAGCAGATCAGCAAGGGTGTGGCGGCCATGGCGAGGACTTTAGATTTTACTCTAAGCATTCCCAGTTGCCTGCAGGGAGATAACAAGTTCAGACTTCAGTTTTAAAGGGCTTATCTGGCCACTCTCTGGGGAATAGACCGCCAGGGTCAACAGAGAAGCTGGGAGTTGTGGAAGAGGCAGATGAGGTCATCAAATCCTTCAGCAACCCTGTGAGATAAGTTCTGTGACCATGGGGCACTTGAGGCCCAGAGAGATGACAGAACTCGCTTCAGGTCTCCTGCCACGGCTCGCACAGGTTGGGAGAGAACCCACAATTGACCAAAGACTGGCCCAGGACTGAAAGCTCAAAGACAGAAAGACACCAAGTGAAAGGCCCCTGGCTACTGCCTCTAAGGCATGAAAGCAAGGGGGCTTGCTCCACACCCCACCTCCATCCCCCAAGCCTCCATTTACTTGAGAACCACCGTTCATTGGGGCCTGATTGTGTCCCAAGCTCAGACCAGGGCTTTGACATACAGGAGCTCATTTAATCCTCACTGCAGCTCAGGGATCCGGGTATTATTATCCCAGTGTTAGCAGATGAAAAAGATCTCATTTTCTCAGTGGAGACAGTAAAAACATTCCAAAGCTGCTTTGGGGTTTAATTCACAGAAACCTCAGTATTTAATCTACTAAACCAGAAAGTAATCCCCTCTTTGGCTGGCCCTGGGAGCCTGGGTCTGCCCACAGTCGTCAGAGCAAATTGGTAGCTCACACTTGCACACGTGTGCACCCACACACATTTCGGGATCCAAACCCAGCCCATCCCTGAGCCATCTGAGTGACGCCTGCCCCCACTATGAATGTGACTCTAATGCTCCCCCTCCCCACTGCCACCAGAGCCCCTCTCCCTCCTCTGCCCACACAGCCAATGCTGGCAGCAATAATGAGGTCACACCTCTTCCACCCTCACAAAACACTGCGCCCTCCAGCCTGGATCTCTCTCTTCCCTGACCCTCAGCTGCCTCCTGACCTCCCAGAGCTATAGCTCTCTTTTTCCAAGATCCAATATAGCCAATCTGACAAGCTGGCAAGAAGCTATTGATACCAAATTCTCAGGTAATCCCTTTGTCTTTGGGACTTTCTCAGACAATTGTTTGGTGGTAGGCAGTGAGGATAATGGAGAAGGCTGCTGGGTACGGCAGGCAGAGGGAGAGGGGATTCCCATAGGAATGGGAAGTGGGGCTTCCTAAAATTCTACTATCTCAAGACTCCTGATCTTGGAGATAAACTCAACCTGACAATGACTTAGTTTTTCAGTGTTTATTATGTGTCAGGAATGCTGCCTAAGTTTCTCACTGTCTAGCAGGGAATCAGGGTGTAGACAATGAGAAGGACCACACAGTCCGTGCAATGCTAGAATATGCTGTGAGAAGGTTGAGGAGGAAGCAGTTACATCTCTCCTGGGAGCACTGGTGCAGGTTTCTGGGGCAGGTTTTGAAGTATAAATATGAATATATTCTCATGGCTGATAAAGAGGGGAGGGCTCTCCAGGCGGAAGAAACTGTGAGGCCAAAGGCAAAGAGGCACAGGGTCTGGGTCTTGGGATCACCTGTCAGTGCTCCTCTGGACAGGAGAGGTAGACAGAAGCACGAGGATTTGCTCTCTGCTGCAGTGTTCACATCCTGAGTGTTGTCCTCCTCTGCAAACTCCATTTTCCAGCATCCCTCCCATCCTAGAATCCCCACTGGGGTAAGAAGGTACAGCAGAAACTATGGGGGCTTCAGCAAGGCAATGGCTTTCTGATGGGGTCACAATTATGCTCTTAAACCTTCCATGGCTCGCGGTACCCAGAGAATCGAGTTGATAGGAAAAAACAAACACTAGAGGCCCCTGCTAAGTTCCTAGCAGTCTCTCTGACTCTGACCCTTCCCCACACTCTGCCGCCTTCTCCGGAAAGTTGTCCTTGATCCCGGGGAGGGTTCCTTCTCTCCCCCGGGGTTTTAGCCTGGTATCTCTCTTATGGCACTGTCCTGGTCCCTGCTGTATCAAAGACACACACACCCCGGTGGCCCAGTGGGGAAAATTAAAGGCTCAGGGGTCCCCAAAACTTGGAGGCTGCAGTGGAGATGAGTGGGCCGCAGGCCGTGCCGTGTAGTAGTTAGGGCCATGGGCTCCAGAGGCAAGGTTCTCAGCCCTGCAGAACACAGGGTGCAGTCTGTGGGTGTCATCATCAAGTGCTGTCTCCAGGTCTCACCCCTAGATCCTGAGTTAACTGATGTAACATGGACTCTGGACATGGATATTTTGGTCAAAGCTCTCCAGGTGGTGCTAATGTTACTGCAAACCACCAGACTAGTGCCTGACCATAGAGTCCAAGTTCCTCCTCTACCTTTGACACTGTAAAAAGGGATAATGCACATCTCCCTATGAGGACTTACACGAGACAACACATGCCAGTGGTGCTGTGCTTTAGGACAGCCGCCTCTTCACATTTGGGGACTAGCTGATGATGAAGTTTGGATTTCAGCTTAGATGAAGAGGTAGAAGTTCCTCTGTGTCCCTGCCCTGCCATCCCAGGCCTCTGCGCTGGAAGGTACCGGACTTGTCCCAGCTGGTGGTGAAGTGGAGTTGCTATTATCTCAGCATCAGCTGGGGATGCAGGGAGTACCTCCTAAGAACTCTTGTTAGTAGGGACCAATGGGGATGCTAAAGCCAGTTCTGTATCCCCTGCAAAGCCCACCACAAAAGAGGCACCTCAATTGGAATCACTTAACTGAGCTCCAAAGGCACCGCCCAGGCAGAGCTCAGCCCCAGCCAGCTCCCTCTGAGACTTCCCTGAGGACTCGGCCTCGGTCCTCCTGGGCAGGCTGGCAACCTGGATCCTCTCCAGCACCATTTTAAGACCAACTCCAGTGCAAACAGGTGAGAGCTCAAGGAAACCCCAGGACCCCTGCATCTCCTCCCTTCCTCCTCATAGGTGATTTCCCTGTCATAGACCCTCCTGTCACCCCTGGAGTGTCACTAGTGAGTTCTCAGGCTGTGACTCCTCCAACACTGGGAGGAAACCCAGAAAGGGGAGCTCTCCTGCCTTTGGGGCCCTCTGGCCTCTCTGGTCAGACCACCTAAAGAACTGGGTGAGCTGTGCTCCTCTCAGCCTTTCCCAGGCTCCTGCCAATCCCAAACCTGCATGCCAGCACCCTGGAAACTGAGCCTTCATTTTCCAGGAAGGCGATGAGATGCCCACGGGCCTTCTGCAGTTGCATTGATTGAGAACTATAAAATTCACAAACAGGAAAGAGTTAAACTGCGATTGCCAGGAACTTGCTTTCTTGTTGCTAAGGCTTTACAGAAAAATCAAAAGAAATCTCTGTGGGGGAAAAGGAAATCTTCCATCTCTCTCTTCATCTCTCTGACCAGCCTTCTCTTTACTCCAGCTCACCCAGAGGAGAAATCCTAGTCTGCCAGGGGGAGCCACGCTTACTAATCAGCAGAGTCACTATGCAGGGGCCTGGCGCCTGCAGGGGCCCTCTCTCTGCTTCCAGTGGCCTCTTGGCCTGTTAGCAGGGGACCAGAGGTTGCCCCTCAGCAGGCCCTGGTAATTTTCTCTCTTGGGGTTTCTTACCTGTGGTCCATAAGCCATTGTTAGACTGTAAACTGGTTTTTACTGGCCTGTGATGAGATAAGAAGGTTGTGCCAGAATGTAAATTGGCTGTGTCACTAGGCATATTGTTTGGTTCAGCTGGAATATTTTTCATAGCAATGATTTTCTTGATGAAGGAAGCAGGGTGCTGAGTTATGGTCTCCACATGGTGGTTCTCTCGTGACAAGTGAGCAATGGTTTGTGGAAGGCCTACAAGGGTGGTGCTGTGCTTTAGGACAGCCGCCTCTTCACATTTGGGGACTAGCTGATGATGAAGTTTGGATTTCAGCTTAGATGAAGAGGTAGAAGTTCCCCTGTGTCCCTGCCCTGCCATCCCAGGCCTCTGCGCTGGAAGGTACCGGACTTGTCCCAGCTCGTGGTGAAGTGATGTTGCTTCACCCCTGGGTCTATCCACCCCCAGTAGCCAACCTGAAAAGAGTGGTGATTGGCCAGTCAGAATTCAGGCTCAAATACAATCTTATCCTTCCAATGTTCCAAACTAATTGCATTTGTATTTTAAAATTTATTGATAGATATTGTGTCCGAGGTTACCAAGAAAGAGCCAACAGGTTTCAGATCGAGTCTCCATGTCAGGCAGAATCCTTGCTTGCAGATGGACACAGGAAACCAAAAGCTCGGGAAATATTCTGAAAAACTCCCACCCCCAGGACACTTCTATCCCATGGAAGTACACAGAGAAAGCCACTGGCTCAGGCAGCCTACCTGGTCTTCGAGGGACTGCAGCTAAGTGCTCGGTTTTCTCACTGCTCACTGTAATGACCAATGGGGATGCTTCCTGACCTAGAGTGACAACCACAAACTCTCACTAGCATGTTGTGCTTATCCTTTTCATGGCTGTGACAGACAGTTTAGGTTCTGTAGTCTCTCAGAATGCTTGTTTCTGGACTGAATGTATGCATAACTCTAGAATGTTGCCAAGACTCAATTTCCCCATCTGTGAAATGGGAGCGAAGTAGACACCACAGAGAGATATATGTGTGGGTTCTTTGTAGGGAAGAACTTTCTTCAGAGGATCCCAGGAAGGGCTGCCTGAAGCTGGGCTGACTCTCTGAGGCATTGGAACAGCAGCTGGATGTCTCCCAGAGAGGAAGGTGGGTAAAGAGAGCTGGAGGCTCCTAAAGTCCTTTCTGAAAAAGCTGGCAAATCTCTGTCCTGCACCACCTTTCTGAAGGAGATCTCAACAACCAGAGTTACAGAGAAACCCACCAGCATTTTGTTTTGATTTGTTTTGTTTTTTTACGAGACGAGTCTTACTCTATCACCCAGGCTGGTGTTCAGTAACACAATCATAATCATAACTCATTGCAGCCTTGAACTCCTGGGTTCAAGTGAGCCTCCCAAGTAGCTAGGACTATAAGTACATACCACCACACCCGGCTAATTCTTATTTTTCTGTAAAGATAAGGTCTCACCATGTCATCCAGACTGGTCTTGAACTCCTGCCCTTAAGAGATCCTTCTGCCTTGGCTTCTCAAAATGCAGAGACTACAGGCATGAGCCACCATGCCCAGCCCTCACCAGCATTCAACCAGACATTCTAGCCCCTACGTCCCCATGGCCTGCTGTGGTTTGAGGGGCCCATGTATGTATGCTACTCATTTTCACTTACATTTACTCAACTCATTAGCATGCTGCATGTAATGATGCCCAAGTTGCTAAGGGGCCTGCAGAGCGGCTTCCCGCCTCCACACCTATGCTGGGCCAGTCAAACATCTCCAGAGGAAAGTGACACAGACCCAAGTTACAATAAGATTACCAGCACCTTCAGCCACGAACCCCACACCCACAACTGCTATGCATGCACAGTGAGAAGAAGGGGGCCAAAGGCATCATCCTACCCCCCAGTGCCAGCTCTGGTAGCTCCTGGGAGCTGCCATGACAAAGCTACACCAAATGAAGAGCTTAGAACAATGGGAATTTATTCTCTCATGGCTCTACAGACCACAAACCAAGGAGTTGGCAGAACCACGGTCTTTCCAAAGGTTCTAGGGAAGAACCCGGCCTTTTCTTTTCCAGCTTCTGGTGGTTCCAAGGGTCCTTGGCTTGTGGCTGCACCACTCTAATCTCTGCCTCTGTCTACAAGTGGCCTTCTCCTCATCTCCTGCCTTCTCCTCTTCTGTCTTTTACAAGGACAGTTGTTATTGGATTTGGGCCACCCAGACCATCCAGAATGCTCTCATAATGTCATCATAAAGACCCTTTTGCCAAAGAAGGTCACATTCAGAGGTTCCGGGGATTAAGTTGTGGGCATGTCTTTTGGGGGCCACCATTCACTACACCAGCTTAATGCCATCAACAGTGCTGTGGTCTGAATGTTTGTGTCCCCCAAAATTCTTGTATTGAAATCCTAACCCTCAACATGATGGCATTAGGAGGTGGGGCCTTGGGGAAGGTGACTAAATGATGAGCCCTGCCCTCATGTCTGGGATTAGTGTTCTAATAAAGAGACCTCAAAAGCTCATTTGGCCCTTATATCATGTGAGGACACAGGAAGAGCTTCCATCTAAGAAGCAGGTCCTGACCAGACCCTAAGCTTGTTGTTGCATTGGGTTTGGACTTCACAGCCTCCAAAACTATGAGAAATAAATTTCCATCATTTATATGCCACCCAATCTGTAGTAAGTTGATACAGAAGCCAAGACTGACTAGGAAAAACAGTAAGAACAGCACCTAACATATGGTAAAGATTCAATGAAAATAATGACTGACAAGTAAGTTCACAAACTCATCTTTGAAAAAGTGCTCCATACTTCATTGTTAAATATCCCTATGGCACCTTCTAAATACTCTCCTTGGGTAGCTAGGTACTCATGCCAGCGCCTACTCCATTCTTCAAAGCAATGTTGGAACTCTTCCAAAATGGTCTTCAAAGCTAATGTCATATAACCCTTGGTATACTGAATGTCATCAAAATGTCTTTCTTTCAATATTTTCTTTATCTCTCGGTAAAGAAAAGTCATTGGAGGCCGTATCTGGTGAGTAGGGAAGGTATTCCATATAGTTATTTGTTTACTGGCTATAAACTCCCTCATAGATAGTCCCATGGGAGCTGGTCAACTGTCACGATGCAAGAGCCATGAGTTGTTGGTCAAAATTTTCAGTTAAGATTTTCCTGTTTCTCTGTTGATGTTTCTCTACACTTCTCATAGTCAGCTGATGAGTCCAATGCACAATTTGATTAAGTTTTGAAAGATTTTCATCAGTTCTCTGATGGTCACTGGTTGCCCTGACCTCTCTTCATCAGTGATGTTTTCTCTGTCCTCAAAAAAACATTCGATCCATTTATTTGCTGCCATTTTCTTCATGGCATTATCCCCATAATCGTGGACTACATGTGCCTGATTTTACTTTCACTCTGACAGATTTAACAAGGAACTTACGACTATTCATTGCTCTGATTCAAGCTCCAACATTCTTGCAACAACACACAACAATAGCGAACATCACTCAACAAGACACCATCACACATGGACGTGAGCACAACTGGAGACACTGACACACCAAGGTTATTAAACCTTACTGACTTGCAAGTTCGTGAACTTAGTTGTCAGGCCAAGTATTGTTGAATGCAAGAATGAATCCGCTTTGATTACTTCAAGGACATTGCCCAGTGCCTGCCATGAATGAGATCCTGGGCCATCTGCTGAGAACATTAAATGAGTGTGACACGAACTGACTTTGAGGAGCTCAATTTAGAGGGGAAGATAGACTCAAACAGAGCAGTGTGAATTTCAGCTTCAACTCCCATAACTGGGCAGCCATGAAACACAGCCTCCCTTCTCTGTCTCTACAACAAGCAAATACCTATGTCCCCAAGGGGAGTAAAGAGGTGTGATGTTTCCTTACTTGTGGGGTGGGGGTCAGCACAGGCCCATAGAGACTGGCCTCTTTCTGCCTCAGAAAAGTGGGCCCATAGTACGCACCAGCCAAGGTCATCTACACCATTCTCTGTCCCTTCTGCCCAAAGTACTTGCTCCAAGCCCCCGGAATTGGAGAGTTACCATGGCTGACATGGAGGATGCCTGGCTTCTGCACCCCCTGCGCCCACTCAGTCCTCATGTCGCCTGCTCCCAAGTGGGCTACAGCCTGGGTGGTAATCAGAGATTCCAGCGGAGCCTTTGATGCCGCAGCCGGCACGGCGAGCCGGGCACTGTTTGAAGAGCCTTCCTGTGTAATAAGGATTTCTAATTCACTTGAACCAAAGCAACATTTGCAGTAAAGATCATTTTTGGAATGAAAAATAAATTGTGACTGCAGGGTCTGGGTTTGTTTCAAAAAGGGAGATCACCCACAAGCATCTCGCTCTCTAAGAAGCCACCCGCCCACGTGTTTTGAGATGGAGAGCACGCCACTCAGAATTTCAAAGTGCTGTTAATTAAGAGCAGTTTATTAAAATGTCAATCTTTTAAACCAAAACAACTCTCTTCCCTTGCTTGCTGAGTGGGCTTTCCAGTCACTCTCCCCATCCCAAATAATATCATGAAAAAGTGTCTGTCTACACAGGGCCCCTAAGGGCAAGGGTCGAACTGCTCCCAAGGACAGCCCTTAGCACCTGTCCTCCTGCTGAAAGCCAGCCCCATGGAGCCTGCCTTTCAAAAGACAGGACGGGCTAGGGACTAAGTGTATGGACTCCGGAGTCAGACTGACTAGGCCATAATCCTGGCCCTAACTCACCAGCTATGACCTTGAACAATAGTTACCCTTTTGTGCCTCAATGTCTTCTTCTATAAAAAGGAGTAATAATTGTAATTCAGTCAGGCCTCTATATCTGAGGTCTACATCCATGGATTCAACCAATCATGTATCTTAAATATCCCTCCTCCCAAATTGCACCTGTACTGAACATGTTCAAACTTTTGTTTTATCATTATTCCCTAAATAATACAGTAGAACAGGTATTATATTTACATAGCGTTCACATTGTAGTAGGTATTATTAGTAATCTAGAGACGATTTAAGATATACAGGAGGATGTGCACAGATATTATGAGACAATTTTATATCAAGGACTTGAGCGTATTTAGATTTTTATATGATTTATTGGTCCTAGAACCAATAAATCCCCCAGGGACGCTGAGGGAAGACTGTACTTATCTTATAGGCTGTTGGCAGGATCAGATGCAAGATGATATGTGTAAAGTTCTTAGACAGATGCCTAGCACGTTGTAAGTGCTAGAGGGGCATTGGCGCTGCTAATGCCCAAAGTCCCCACCCTCAGGTGCTAAGTCTCACCTCTTTCCTTACAAGAGACACTTTTGCAGGAAAGGAGCCCTCTTCTGTGATGCCAGCAATCAAGATCTAGCACACAATAAGTTCAAAGTAGATGTCTGCTCAGTCAACAAGTCCATAAATGAACGCATGCGCGCAGCC
Source organism: Perodicticus potto (assembly GCA_963574655.1). Lineage (NCBI taxonomy): Eukaryota > Metazoa > Chordata > Mammalia > Primates > Lorisidae > Perodicticus > Perodicticus potto. The sequence continues at coordinate 22,694 of CAUYRH010087878.1, forward strand.
TGCCCCCTCACGCGGCTTTGGTGAACAGGACAGGTTGGCTGCCCTGCAGGAATTCATGCTCTGATAGCTACCCAAATAGCACCGGGCTGTGTGGCGGCTCCGGTGATCCCTGCCTGCTGGCACTCACTCCCTGAGTCGGCCCTGCCCTCCGACGTGGGCTAGAGTTGCAGACATGCTTCCATTAAAGGGCTACTACAGAAGTGATGGAATGTCACTCGTGTGATTAAGTTATAGACCGTGACTTCCCTTTCTCTGGAGTTCTCTTGCCTTCTCTGCTTGCTGGCTTTGATGAAACAAGCTGCCACGTTAGAGAGGCCCACGTGACAAAGCGCCACCAAGAGCAGCCTCTGGCCAACAGCCAGCAAAAAGCAGAATCCAAGTGATACGAGGAGCAGCGGCCGTGGGGGCGAGCTGGGAGCTGCTCCTTCTGGTCGAGGTTTGAGATGACCACAGCCCCAGCCAATACCTTGACCGCAGTCTGTGAGGGACCCTGAGGCTCAGGACCCAGTTGAACTGCACCTGGGTTCCTAGTCCATAGAAACTATAAGATAAAAATGTGTTGTTTTGAGCCACTAATTCTGGGGTTAATATGTGGCTTAGTAATAAGTAACTAATACGGGCTGTAGGGAACAGAAGAATCTTGGGGAGGGTGGCTGCTTTGTCATCTGCTTGCTCTTTCCTCAGTCACACTGGAGCTTGAGGGACCCCCAAGAAAGAAGAACATTCAGGTCAAGTGGGTCTGGGTTGGAGTTCCAGCTGCATCACTCTCCGATGTGTGACTGAGAGAGCGCTCCCTCGTCACCCCAGGCCTCTGTCTTCTCCTGTAAAGGAGGCTCACCACGCCTACCTCAGCATGTGCTAGAAAGACCTAAGACGCACCTGGCAAGGAATTCCAGACCCTTCAAGGTAGAAGCAGCTGGGGAGGGCTGTGCCCTTACTCTGATGGTCACCTGAGGCTCCCAGGTGTCCCTGTAATGATTCAACACATAATCTCAGGGCACCTACTGTGTGCCAGGCACTGTGCTAAGCACCAGGATACAGCAGGAGGCACAACCGCATAGTCCCTGAGCGCTCCTTACAGAGCTGACTTTCTAGTGCAGAGACCAGCACTGTACTAGGCAGGGCAAGGTGAGCTGCAAGAACAGAAGTCCAGGGGCTCTGGGAGGGTGGAACAAAAGGAGGGGGCGATGTGAGCTAGCACAGGGGTGGGGGGAGTCAAAGTGCAGGTCTCCCCAAAGAAGTGGCCTTGGGCTCTGAATGAGAGGATCAGTGGAGTTATCGGCATGAAGAATACGGCAGAAGGACCAAAGAACCAGGGGCGAAAACAGCAGGGCAAGTTCTTACTGAAGAATTTTTTAGTTAGCACATACTGTGTGCCAGACACTGTTCTCGGTGCTAAGGATACATAAATCCAAACAGCACACTTCCTCCCTCAAGAAGCTTACCTTTTAATGGAGGAATTGTCTTTTCCAAATAAGAAATCATTCAGGAAATTTCTCAAGGGATAACATTTGAACTGAGGCCTTAGTGGGGTGAAGGGATGAGGCATCTGAAGAACTCGGGGAGCAGTATTCCCTGAAGGGGACACAGCAGGTGCAATGGTCCTTCAGCCATTCCCATGATGTGGCTTCTAGAACCAGCAGGAAGGCTAGTGGGCTGGATCAGAGGAGACCAGGAAGAGACATCCAGAAATAAGGTGGGTGAGATGACAGGGAGAGCCTGCAGGGCCCTCCAGGCCTTGCAGAGGCATTTGGACCCTTTATTCTGAGGCCAACAGGAGCTGCTAAAGGATCATGAGATTTGCAAACAATCTCATAGAGAAGGAGTGTGGTGGGCAGGAGGCCAGGGAGGAAGTGGCTGTAGGGCGACAGCGGTATGTCAGAGGGCTCACCTAGCCAGTAACCCCCAACCTGGAGCCCACACTGGTCTCTGGCCAAGTCACCCCTGCCCTGGAGTACTCCTCCCACAGAGGATCACAGATGGCCAGGGAAAAGTCAAGAGTGTCCCCAGACCTCCCTCACAGGACTGCCCTGTCCCCATCACAGACCTGCCACCAAAATCTTTACAGGAAGGACAGCAGCACCAACTCTGGAGACTAAAGGCCAGGGTTCAACATCTGAGCATCAGGTCCCTCAACAGTCATGCAGGCCTGGACTGCAGGATTCAGGGGGCTGTCGTGCAGGTCAAATGGATGCCCACGCGATCAGCGTCAGTGATTACAGGATTACAGAGCCCACAGGCTGCTTGTCTCCGGGCTGTGGGACCTGCTCAGCAGCAAGCTTCAAATCCCCAGGGCTTAGAAAAACAAGTGATAAATGATGTCCCCCACACCCAGTGCTTCCACCCAGTCTGGCCTGACTGAACAGGTCCCAAGGATTCCTTCAGCGCCCCGGCCTGCCTTGGGCCTGATGTGCCCCCACCAGGTGTGCTCTGGAGCTGCCCCGCAGCACACTGCAAGCTGCGCCAAGCGGGCCGGGCACCGGCTGTTCCAGATCGTGACACTGGCCTTCAGTGTCCATCTTTCCAGCAAGGCTGTCCTGGAGCCAGGGCCCAGGGAGGACTGAGACTGTCTCCACACTGTCGCTGATGGACCCTAACTCCCAACCAGCTCCCAATAGCTGCACCTTCAACAAATGAATGACTAAACGTGGTCATGCACTGAGCACCATTTGTTAGCCAAGGACCACATACGCATCAGGGGTCACATAGATTCTAATTCCACATTCTGCTGTGCTTTCTCTGTTTAGATACCCAGGTACTCACCAAAGAATGACAACTGCCTACAGTATTCAGCACAGTAACGCAGGATACTGGACTCAGAGCAATAGGGCACCCTATACAGCCTAGGTGCGTGGGAGACTAGTCCACACAGGTTCGGTAAGTGCACTGTGCGATGTTTGCACAAGGAAGACAGGTGCATCGCTCAGAACGCATCCCCAGCATTAAGCCATGCATGACTGTACCTGAATGAGTGGCCGAGCAGTGGAATGGATGTGTCCTCACCAATCTCTGGGTTTCTTAAGGACATTCATTCATTCAATCATTCAGACGTCCATTGTGTGTGGGTCTTCATCACGGCTCCTCCAGATCCAAGCTGTCCCCGCTGTCCAGGAGGCTGCAGTGCACGGACCACATCATTCAGGTACCCTTGCTGTCTGACTGCAGGAGACCAGAGAGAGAGAGCAGAGAGAGATCCCTGTCTTACTGGGCTGCAACTACCCAACAGCGCTCTGGTTACCCCTGTCTCACACCTGGGGGCAGCAACCACCCCACTGGTGGGCTGTGGGGCGCTTCCCTCTTGGTCATTTCCCCTAACCACACACAGTCACTAGTCTTTCTATTAAATTCTCTCCAAGCCCCTTGGAGGAGGTGCAGGTGTCACTTGGTTCCTGCCAGGCCCCTGAGCCACATAGCCTGCTCTGTCCCAGCCACTCCTCTAGGCACAGAAGTAAGGGTGGAAGGATTCCTGCATTCAGGGAACTTACAGTTTATTGAGAAGAGACTGATGAGAAATGTGATCAATCAGTATAACTGGAGAGATAGCAGTGTGCACAAAGGGAAGGAGGAGTGTTGCCATTTTAGGGATGGAGGCAAAGGAGGCATCACTAAAAGGATGACAACAAGGAATGACCCGAGTGGAGGGGCATCGGATGAGGGGGAAGCAGTGCAAAGGCCCTGGGGCAGGCATGTGTCCTCCATGACCAAGGACTGAAGTGGAGACACAGTCTAGCCTTTTCTCTCTTAAAGGCCTGGCCCTCTGTAGGCATCCGTGAATATTGCTTGTCGATGAAAAAGGGAAAGAAGGGAAGGTGAGAAGGAAGGATGTGTGGGTGGGGCACACTCACTGGGCAGTGCTGGGGTTACTGTGCCAAACACAGGAGCCTCCCTTGGGTCCCCAACCATCAAGTGGCCAGCAGTGCTCCTGGTGCCTCATGCATCTCGGACTCTGAGTCATTCCTGGCTGAGAGACCCAGCCCACTGCTCATTAACACCCCCCAGGGCCTTCTCTCCTTAGAGCTGTCCTTGGGGGACACTCCCTACCTCCAAGACCAGACAATCCAGTCAGGAAGAGCTGGCCCACGATGGACACCTGGGAGCCCAGGCTGGAGAGAAGCCCAGCACCCAGCAGACCCTATTCTGCAGCCAGAGGCCTGCCCTCCTCCGCAGGCCCCTGTCCCAGGCTCTCAGCTGACCACAGGCAGAGAGGGGAAGGGCAGGCCCAGAAAGGAGGGCGGCAGAGGGCAGCCCTGCCCTGCGCCCTGGGAAGCCCATCCCAGGGGAGTCTCTCTCCCTTTGGTGATTGTTTCCCAGGCTCCCTGGAGCCAGAGGAGGATGGAATGTTCTTATCGCTTTCCAGAGGGAAGGCTTTCTTCTTCCTTCACAAAAATGTTAAGCTTCATAATCCGATAGGGAACCTGGACAGGCTGCAGCTGGTGACCAGGGTCCTACTTCTGGGAACTGTGGGAGAGGGAGGGGAGGGAGGGAATGATGAGTCCTGTTGAGTAACACCAGGACAGGGAGACCAGGGTGAGGATAGGGGACAGGCAGGCCCCCCACCCCTGCGACAAAGGGGCAACTTTGGCGATAGCTGTCAGATCCCAAGACTGAAAAAGACATCCTTCCCCCACCACCCCACCCTACCCCATGAAGAACCTGACCTCAGTTGCTGGCCTGCTCTAGGCGACACCTTCAGGTTGACACCCGACTACAGGTCTCAACCAGGGAGTAGCCTCGCTGTCCACAGGATATGCCCATGTGTCCCTTGTGAGAAGCTGGCTTTTTAAATGTGGTCTGACTTTTTAAAAAGTGGATATTGTGGACCTGTTCCCTGAACAGATTCTCTTCATCCTTAGATAGACATACAAGTACTTTTATATATGTAGATTTAAAAAATTAACCATCATCATCTAAGTGGGGTTCCAGATAAGAAGACTCTTCACTTTCTAATTTATAGATTTATATATTGCTTGAATTTTTATAGAGTACACACTACTTGTTTGATTACAAAACAAGGAGCTTTCTATTTTAGAATTACACAGGACATGTTGCTTGAAAAAAGAAAGTTCTTTGTGTGGTAGAGCAGGGGGATCAACTGAGGAAAAAGACAATATTTCATGTTGGTTGGAGAGGAGTAGGTGTGGAAGAAAACACACCTGGCGCACCCCAAGGCCATGCAGCCCACGCCAGGGAGAGCCCTCCCAGCCAGAACACCAAGTCACCTGGCCACGGAGCCCTGCACTTCTGGAAGTTTCAAAGTCAAGCCAGCAGGGCGAGTGGGCATTCTCCGCGTGACCCAGCCTGCATTATCTGGGGAAGATGCACATCGCCTGGCCCAGATGTGCTGTTATCAGTGCAAACTCGGTGGGGGAGGGAGCTCAGCCAACTCTGAGGGCCCCACCTCTCTTATGCTCATAAGACAGACCCTGAGGCCACCCCACACCGCAGGGTCAAGCAGAGGAGAGATTTCTGTGCACCTGCTCAAAGCTTAGATGTACTCAAATTCCCAAATTAAAACATTTAAACCTGACCAGTGAGGAGGGTGGGGATGGAGCCTCTTCCTCTGAGAGTGGTACCCTTCCTACAGGTGACATGGTTCCACAGGTTTGCAGGGCAGAGGAGGCAGGAACACCCGACTACAGGTCTCCACAGAGGAAACCATGTGGGAATAAGGGGAAACTGAGGCTAGAGGGGGAAAACAGGTATCTGGGTATCCTGGGCTTACCCATTCCTGCCCTTCAGAGACAAAAAAATACCTCTGTGCTAGTCTTTTGAGAGGGGCTCTACACACATCTACAATGGTCATTTGTCACCCTTGAGTGTCCCCTCTGTGTCTGGGAGATTCCCCCCTCAGAGTCCTAGTAGGAGGCAGAGACCAGCTCTTTCTATGGCAGCCAGACCTCCACTTTCTCAGGCTTCTTGCTGCTGAAACTCAAGTTCAAGACCTCACTCTTGTCACCTGACTCTTCATATCACACTGAGGCGTAAAGTAGTGGAATAAGAAGATGCCCCCGGGGACCCACACGAGTAACAGCAGCAGAAGCCACCACACCCGAGCTCCAAAAGAGCCAGGACAAAGTTTTTGGGAGACAGTACCTGGTGCTGGTGGTGACACAGCACTGTGCTGGCTGCCGTGTCAGTGATGGCCTAGGTGCTTTTTCCCTGACCGTCAATTCTGCAAAATGATTTTGGATGTCGTTCCTGGCTGTGGGGCCTCCAGGCCAGGAGCTCTAAGGCTCTCCACATTCTGCAAGTTTCCCAACACCCCTTTAATAAATCTCCAGTTTACCCAAAGTAGGTTTGCTGTTTTCTGTGTTTGTAAGGGAGAAGCCAGGTGTGAATCCGAGGTCTATACGTGCTCGGTCAAACGAGAGTCGGGAAGGCAGGAGGGTCTAAAGACGAGACAGCAGCTGCTCCAAGTTTCCATGGACCTGTCACCCCATGGAGAACTAAGCACTGCCGATTGGTTACCAGCACCAGCAGAGGGGACCTCTCTCCTTCCCCTACCCTCTCCTGCGCACAGGAAGCACTAAGACTCACCCCAGGGTGGCATCTGGGATGGCACAGACCCCAGGTTGTGTGGCCCAGGTGAGCTAACTTCCCCACGGCAGCACCCCCTGTGCACCAGCCCCCGGAGCGTTCACAGCGCCCTCTGTGAGAACCGGGCCTTTCCTCCAGTGATAGGTCCCACAGAGCCCTGGAGTATGACAGCGCTCTGGAATTGCACAGCACCGGCTGGTGGCCCTGCCTGTCGGGGTGACGGAGAAATGAGTTTGGAGTTAAGAGCTGCGCAGGGAGTACAAAGTAGCTGGGAGTATGGAAAGAGTTTGCTGTCATCGGAGCGGCCCTGCGCTCCCCGTCTCTCGCCCCTCGGCATCCACGTCTCTGGGTCCTGTCCCGGACATCACAGCCCGAGACCCCACACCATCCCACTTCCCTTGGCCTGAGCAGCCCCTCCACTCCCCCCACACACCCTTCTCTTGCTGCCTCCTCCCACTGGAATGCCTGCCTGGGGGCTTCTGTTTTGAAGCAAGTGTTGGAAGGGGCTAGCCGATTAGGGACTGTGCGTGAGCCCACCCATGCCGTCAAGCATATGCCCTATCTCTGGGGAAGCTGGCGGAGCCTGAGATGCCATCAGCAGCTCCTCCCACTTGTTCTACCGAAGCCAACACAAACAGCCACAGAGCCCCCCCCCCAGGCTGGCCGCCCAGAAGGCCCACACCTCCGTCCCACCCTTTGGGCAGCTACCCCCCAAGCCAGGAGCCAGGTATCAGGCTTCAGCTGGCCGCACTCCCGGCAGCGCCTGCTGGCCCACACTGGGCCCGCAGCCCAGCCTGCCCACAGGCGCTGGCCACAGCCTGGGCAGGGACCTGGAGCTCAGCCTGTTAGCACCCACCAGCCGCCTCCCTCCTCCTGGCCAAGGCTGGCTTGGCAGAGGAGCAGAGTGAGTGGACGGGGTGCCCTGACTCACCAAGCTCCCCAAGACCTCCACGATTGCTCCAGGACCCGTTCCATGAGGCAACATGAAACCCAAGCACGCAGGCCAGAAACAGAACGTTTTGAACAATTTGAGGGGAAAAAATTATTCGGACCAATTTTAAGACATCTGAGAACTCAAGGGGAAAATCACAGCCACCTCTCGGGCACTATCATATGTTCACGCCAAAACCAAACAGCTTGGACTGAAGGGATGTCAGGCCGAGTTCCCACATCCCCCCAGCAGAAGACGGGCCTGATGCCTAAGACTCTGGGCCTCTGGGCCCCTGGGCACATTCTCTCCCTTGTGACACCCAGCAGCCAGTTTCTTTTTGGACTCCCATTGTGTGTGCTTGAAGCTCAGTGGTACCACTCACCACGAGCCATGTCCTTGTCCCCTAAACTCAGCTCAGACATTACTTTCTCTTGAAACTTCCCTGGACACCTTGTTGACATGTTAATGGCACCACACAGTCCTTAGGACTCCTGTTTAGGGAGCCCCACCGAGGTCTAGGCTCTGACCAGGGATCTTCAAATAGGTCACCCATTTAAAGGCACCCACCTTATGAGGTGAGTGTAGACACTCACGTCACAGATGGGAGTGCTGAGGTGAAAAGCTTCCAAGTCGCCAAAGTCACAGCCCTTACTGAGCTGGGATTTGGCAGGTGAGGATTCTAACCCTGAACTACCTGTGCAGGTACTGGGATTTGGAACCAGGCAGGGAGGAGCCAGTGGCCACGCCCTTAGCCATTTCCCTGCTCTCCTCAGGGCCCCGCGGGAGGGAGCGGCTCTGCTGGGAGAGAGCGGGAAGGGCGGATGGAAACTGTAACAGTGGAACCGGGTGCTGAAGGCTGAATCCACAGTCCCAGCCAAGCAGGCAGGAAAGCAGAGCAGTACAGAGGCCTGGAGAGTATGCGGGGTCTCGGGACCGCACAGGGGTGTGAGAAGGACATGGGGACCAGACTGGAGAGTCAGGCCAGACTCTGGAGGCACCACTGACCCACACCTGCCATCCCCACCACCCAGCCCCGCACACACACTCACACATGCTTACATCCACACACACCAGCCCCGCACACACACTCACATATGCTTACATCCACACACCACCCGGCCCTGCACACACACACAGCTCACATGCATCACACCCGGCTTTACACACACACACACACACACTCCACCTGGCTTTAGAGACAGGGCTGCTATTCCCCAGGTGAAGAGGAGCCGAGGCTGGTCTGTGAGAAGATGTGGAGACTGGGATCTGACTGGAAAACATCCCTCGAGGACCCTGTGGAGCCCAGGCAGGGCAGCCCCAGGACCATCACGGGGAGCCATGTGAGCAATACCACCAGCCTAAGCTGATGCAAAGGATATTCAGGAGACATAATTTTAAAAAATACATATTTCTGGCTCAGCGCCCATAGCTCAGTGGTTAGGGTGCTGGCGACATGCACTGGGGCTGGTGGGTTTGAACCTAGGCAGGGCCTGCTAAACAACAACAACAACAACAAAACAGTCTGGCATTGTGGAGGGCGCCTGTAGTCCCAGCTACTTGGGAGGCTGAGACAAGACAATCGCTTGAGCCCAATAGTTTCAGGTTGCTGTGAGCTGTGATGCCATGGCACTCTACACAGGGCAACAAAGTGAGACTCTATCTCACTTAAAAAAATAATAATACATATTGTTGCTTGGTTTCTACAGCACATGATCAGATTCAACGAGAAATTTTTTAGTTTAATTCTGGATTTTCCACTTTAAAAAGCATTATCCATGCTTATGCTCCCTCCAAAAAATGTTTCTTTTGTTTAAACAACCAGAAGTAAAAAGTGGAAGTCACCTTTCTCTCTGCCCCAATCTACTACCCCACTCAGAGGTCATCACTGCAATAAATTTGGTCCTTCCTAAACTTTCTCTTTGTACAAATATACATAAGGCTATGCACCTATATAGGATGTTTGTCGTACTTAAGAGCTATACGTATGCTTCTGCATCTTGCTTTTTTTCCCACTCAATAATATATAGTAAGCTTCACTATTCAACTGCTGGGACCCACTGTGCAGACAGGGAAGTCAGGTTCCTACCATCACAGCCTCCACAGTCAGGGCAGGTGGCGGGGGGAGGGGAGGGCAGTGGGAAGGAATTACACGCTGTGATTAGGCTGTGATGGGTGATGGGTGCCAGGCAAAAGACTAATGGGGGTGCCCAGACTTCAGACAGGGAGGAGGGGAGCCCTCTCTCACACAAGACACTTAAACTGAGACCTAAAACTTAAGAGCCAGAGGAGCGGCACCTAAACCCAGGGACAGCCTGCACCAAGGCCCTATAGCAGAGTGGGCAGCGGGCAGAAGCTCGCAGGTCTGGCCTGCAGGGAGCCCAGAGATCCAGGCCACGAGAGGCTGATGATAAGGCTGGCCCCAGGAAGGGCCCCTCCACTAAGGTGATGAACTTGAATCATGTTGTAAGAGTAATGAGAGGGCTTTAGGCAATCTGACTTGTGTTTTAAAAACATCCTGCCTAACCCAGCATTGTGGCGGGCGCCTGTAGTCCCAGCTACTTAGGAGGCTGAGGGAAGAGAATCGCTCAACCCCAAGGAGTTTGAGGTTGCTGCGAGCTGTGATGCCACAGCACTCTACCTAGGCAACATAGTGAGACTCTGTCTCAAAAAAAAAAAAAAAAAAAATCTTGCTGCCTAGTATTCAGAGAATGGATTACAGGGGGAAAAGAGCTGAGGCCAGGAGATCACTTAGAGATAGATAACGGGCAAAGCACCAATTTCCCCCAGATGTCGGCGTTCTAGTCCCCAGAACCCATGACTATGTCAAGTTGTGTGGCAAAGGGGACATAAGATCAGACGGGAGACGCAGATGGAATGGAGCCTGCACATCCGCTGGTCTTAAAATAAGGAATTGTCCTGGATTATCCAGGTGGGACAATGTCATGCCAAGGATCGCACACAATGGAAGAGAGAGGCGGAAGAGGAGGTCAGCGTGATGAGGGACGGGAAGGACTGGACCCATCGTTGCTGCTTTGAGGATGGAAGGAGGAGGCCGTGAGCTGGTGCACACGAGGCCTCTAGAAGCTGGAAAGAGTGGGGAAACGGAATCTCCCCTAGAGCCTCCAGAAAGGAATGCAGCCCTTTCGATGATGGCTGAGTCCTAATCCAGGGAGACCCTGCACTTCTGACCTGCAAGACCGTAAGGTGGTACATTTGTGTTGTTTTAAGCCACCAGCTTTTTGGCAAATTTCTGCTGCAGCAAATAGGAGACTAAGTAGTAGGAGGGACTGAGGGGGAGGTGCTGGCCTGGACCGGGAAGGTCAGGGAGAAGCAGGCAGATCATGGGGGAGACGAGGGGATCACTTGGGTGCAGATGTTGAGGGAGAGGAGGGATCCGAGGTAACCCCAGGTTTGGGGGTGGACAAGGGCACCACGGTGGAACCTTACTGTGCAAGCCTTGTAAGGACAGGGCCTTCATGTCATTCACTGCTGTATCCCCAGCACCCACTGAGAGAACCGGGAGAGCCCAAGGTTGGAGAAGGAGGATGCACACAGGTCTGCACTGACTCTCCCAGTGGGTCTGTGCTCCACCACGGCCATCAGAAAGGTCCCTCAGGAGGCTGGGCACATTGCTGGGTAGGAAAGATGAGGCCACCGTGGAGGAGCCCTCTGGCCATACCTGCCCGGTGGGCTGAGCCCAGAGAGTGCAGCCAGCTGCAGGGTCCCCAAGGCAGGCGGCAGACAGGAGGCAGCTGAGCACTGACATTACCCACTAATAGGAGGTCCTTATCACGCGGGATGGAGCCGGGTGCTCTACTTAATTCAGGGGAAAGCTACGCTCCAGGAAACAGGTGCCAATTTGCAGCAATCACAATAAGAAACATCCTCTCCCTGGCTGATGCAAGCCAACAAGGTAATAGGGCATTGTGCTGCAGGGAAAGATCAAAAGGATTTTTTTCCAAGCCCACGGTGGGCACTTAATCCATCTTTTGCTCTCTCTCTCCCCCTCCATTACAGCTTGTGGCTGTACTATTTACAGGACCTACATTAGCTGCCTTTTCAGATATCGCACTTCCTCAAAACCACTTCAGAAGGAAAGTGAATTAGAAATGAATTTGAGACACATGCAGCAGCTTTCACCGCCCCTCCCCCCACCCCCTGGCCCGGCAGCACCTTGCTGCCTGCAAAGCCCAGGCCCACACCCTCCCAGCACCAGGAGGCACCGTCCCCCAAGGACTATGGCCACCAGGGGCTGGTACAGAGCAGTGAGGTCAACAGGGGCAGAGGGCGGATGTGGGTAAGGAATCAGGACAGGAAAGGCCTACCTTGGGCAAGGGCTGGATGTGCAGGCAAGCAGGACGGCTGAAAAGTTCTGGAAGCGTGCTCCCAGACCAGAAATACATAGGGGGAGAGGTCATTTCGCACAGTACCCTGCCCTCCGTCGGGCCTCCAGGTGGTGTCAGAGGGACAACCTTCCAAGTGGACCTTCCCAGGGCTGCCTCCAGCCTGCCAAGGCGCCTTGAAGGACTCCTGGGAGCCCAGCAGCATGGCCGGCTTAGAGAAGCTGTTCTGAGAGCTCCAGGCCCACTTCCACTCCTGCTGCTCCTCTTCCTCCTTGGCTCCCTCCCTCTCTTTCTCCAGAAACCACCGGAACGCCACAACCCCTCCCTGATGCACAGGCATCTTCCAGGTGTGAGACTCCTTGAAGAGCAAAAGGGAAGCAGGAATGCAGGAGTCTTCCATGCCCCAGTAGGAAAAAGGCAGGAGGACACAAAATTAGAAATCCCCTGGACCAGCCTCTCCTTTTACAGAGGAGGAAATATGTGAAATAAGTGACTTTCCTAGAGACTCTAAAATGTGACATTTCTGATCCACAACCAGATGCTTTCATCTCCCTCCAGTCGAAGAGTTAAAATGTTAGTGGTACAATTGCAAAGAACTTTGGACTTAACCTAAACTGAGATTTTGGACCTGAAACTGGGGCTATGGAGGGGAGAAGGGACTGCACCCTGGTTCTGGTCCCATTTAAATCATCTTCTCTGTTGGGATTTGCTCTAACAGTGTGCAAGTGAATGAACTGTTCACCCAGGGGGAAAGCAAAGGCTCACCCCAGCAGCAGGCTGCTTTCCTGCCTGCTTGGCGGGTGTCTGTGGCAGCCTCCTCTGAAATGCCCCCAGGCACCCCCTCCTCCTGTGTGCCCTGCTGTGAAATCCCCTCCCTTCCAGGGTGGGCTGGGCCTAGGCACTCACTTCCCACTAATAGAACACAGCAGAAGTGAAGGGCCATCACTCTAAGATCAGGTTTCCACCAGATTCTCCTTCTGTCTTGCCCACCATCTCCCATGCTCTCACTCTCTCCGTCTCTCCCTCTGAGAGAAGCCAGATGCCATGTTGCACACTTTCCTCTGGAGAGGCCCTCTTGGCAAGGAACTGATGTCTCTGGCCTGCAGCCAGCGAGGACCTACGATCTGTCAACAACCATGCGAGAGAGCCTGGGAGCAGATCCTACGGCTCAGGCTGGGGCTGCTGACGCCTCAGCAGCATCCTTGTAAGAGACCTCAGGCCTGGGGAGAACCCAGCTAAGCTGTGCCTGGTTTCCTGACCCATAGAAACTGCATGGGTAATAAGTGTTTGGGGTAATTTATTACAGTTCTTAGTGAATGCAGCACTTTCTGGAAGGTGCTTTCTTGAGAGGCCTACACGAGGGTGAGCAGGGAACGGCGCTGAGGTTGCCACCCTCTGATTTGGGCTTGGGTCAGGAGACACAGAGTCTGTGTCTGGGCCTGCCAACAACCCTCTAAATGGCCTGGGAAAGACCCTAATCCTTTATGAGCCTTACTTTCCCCCCACAGGGAGGACTCTGCAATGGCTCCAAATGTAAGTGACTGGAGAACTCAGAAGGGAGGGCAGCAGGCAAGGGCGACAGCTGGTGATCCTAAGAAAGGGTTGCAGGGGTGGGTACCCGATCAGCCCTCACTGAACTCCATGGCATGACACATGGCCTCAGTCTTCAGTGACACACTCTGACCTCGGAGACCCGAGTCTCCAGGCCTGGCAGAAGGGGACTCAGACACTGGGAGCTCCTTGAAAGGAAGAGAACTGCCCTCCCTGCCCCACAGAGGAGAAGGGCCGTCTCCCTGCCCAGCACGTCCCCCAGCTTCTGCCCCAAGGAAGCCTCAACTAATCTCCACCCTTCTTCCCTCAAGGTTCTAGCTGGGACTTCTGGGGGAGCTCTGAGCCGTGCCCCCAGGTAGAATGCCCCCTTGGGGGACATGGGTGCCAAGAGGAAGCTTCAGAGGCCAACACCTGCACTCTTGCTCGGGTCCTCAGCAGCAGGACCTGCGAAGGGATGCGCCTCCCCAGGCCACCCATCTTTGCCCCAGGTGGAGATGGGTGCTTTTCCTTCCCCACCAGGCCTGGGATGGTCCCCAAGGTCCCACTTCTCTCCCTGAGCAGAGAAAAGCCTGGGAAAAGCCAGGCAGCCCCACCACTTGGGGATATAAACAAGCCCAAATAAGGGTCCATTTCAACAACATTCCTTTGGGCTGGGAGAGAATGCCAAACCAGGGCCGCCGCCCCACCGTGGCCTCCCCTCAGCAGAGCCAGGCCAGGCTGGAGTCTCCAGGCTGGGAAGAGCTCTGCAGCCCTATTCTTCCTCTTGTGGGCCAGTCAGGAGCTCCTGGAGGCTTCTAGTGAAGACCAGGATAAGTTAGGGGCCCCTGGGGGCTCCGGAAGCCCTGACAGGTGATTGTCAGCTGGTCCCCTGATCACTCCAGAGGGCTCCCACCACCTTTCACGTTCCGGCTGCCTCAATCACCTCCTCGGGCTCTCACAGGCTATTTCAATCTTCCTAACTCTGGGTTTCTAAGCATCAAAACCATTGCCATTGTAGGCCGGTTAATCATTGTTGGGGCTGCCCTGGACCATACAGAATGTTCAAGAGTGTCCCTGGCTTGCACCCACCAGATGTCTGTGGCACATCTCCACTCTCACCAGCTAGAACAACTAAAAATGTCTCCAGAGACGCCAAATACCATCCCCAGTGGAGAGCCATTGTCCTAAATGGATTTCAAGTCCTTTTGCTGGTCTCTGGTCAAGTGTCCTGGTTGCAAGGCTTTGCAAGAAGACAGACTTATGGTCAAAGGAAGGAAACCTCCCTGCACCCATGACCGTGAACCCCTAACTCAGTCTCGCACACACGCATATCCCAAACTTGAGAGGCTGCCCTTCCACCTCTGCTTTCGTGAGGTTCAGGACGCTAAGTGGCTTGCCCCAGGCCACACAGCCAGGCAGAGGCAGAGCTGGGACCCAAGCCGAGTCTATAGCCCCAAACCCATGCTGTATGCCACGTCACCATGTACCATTCTACAGATGAGAAACTGATGACCCTTACCCTCTTCTGGTGCTAAAGAAGACATTGCAATTCCCTCACAGCTCATGCGTCCAGGGGTGCCGATGTCCACCGCCCATTTCCAGGGCCCAGGTGCCCAGCGCTCTCCAGCTTCAGCTGGGCTCCCGAGCCTCCTGGGTGGAGTTGTACCTTCCATTGCTGAATTGTCCCGATCTCGGGTGATCGATTTGCATACCATATTGATCTCAAGGGCTGTGTAATATGTTTGATTTGTGGCACTTTGCATAATTTTCTGATTAAGTTACTTATTTAACCTATTGACCTTTTCTCTTAATTAGAGTATCTAGGTACTGCAAATGTTGAGTAGTAATCAAGTTTCTCGTCTCCCTGAGTGGAATTCGCATCCTCACTGCTTCCCTGAATCTTCACGACTCTGGCTTCCTCTGGGGTGAGGGGTGTTGAGCTGACTGGGCCCCCGCCCATCTACCTTCCCCAAGGGGAGGGGGTAGGGTGCAAATGGGGCCAGTCCCTCTCTTGTTTCTGCTGTCCAGAAGTTCAGAAATAGGTCAAGACAGGACACAGCATTGGCTGGAGTAAGCACAGTAGTCCTCCCTTATCCGTGGCTTTACTTTCTATAGTTTCATTTATCCGCGTCAACCACGGTCTGAAAATAAGAATTCTGAGAGAGAGAGAGACCAAATGCACATAAATTTAATTACAGTGTATTATTATAATTGTTCTATTGTATTATTCATTATTGTCATTCGTGCTTTGCTGTGTCTAACATGAACTAAGCTTTATCATAGGCATGTATAGATGTGTAGAAAAAAATTATGACACAGATAGATGTTCTCTAATTATGATGGGTTATGGTTCCTACTGAACGCATATCACTTTCACACCATTGTAAAGTTGAAAAATCGTAAGTTGAGCCATCACAAGCCGGGCACTGTCTGCACATGTGCATAGAGTTCAGTGGTATCTTCAGTTTTAGGCATCCGCTAGGATCTTGGAACATATCCCCCAATGATAAGGGGAGGGCTAGTCTACTCACAGTTGAGTGGACAAATCAGGACAGGGACCTGGGGTAAGGATCTGGACACTGTATCAGTTAGCTATTGTTTGTAACACATCACCCCCAAATGTTGTGGCCTAAAACAACACACATTTATTATCTCTTTATGAAGTTATGGACTGGCTGGACAGTTCTGAATTTCTGAACCAGGCAGGAAAGATCTGAGCTGCGTTTACTCACATATTTGCAGTTAGTGGTTGGCCGGGGCCCAGTGAGTCTAGCTCTAGACTGCTCCACCAGCCTCTGGTGTCTCTGCAGCAGGTAACCCAGGTATGTTCTCATGGAGCAAAGAAAAAGCAAGAGGGGTGAGAAAGCAGGCCCCACTGCACAACTTGTGAAGCCTCCAGGGGCATCACATATGTTCCCATCTCATTGGCCAAAGCAAGTCATCACCCAAAGCCAAGGATAGTTGAAAGCCTTGCCCACAATAGGAGGAGCAGAGAATTGGGCCAGGTGAGCCTTTATCTGTCCACCATAGAATAGAGATGCCCAATGAAATGTCAAGTGTCTTGACATTAAGTGCAAAACAAAGGGAATCCTCCCCCTGCTTCTCCATTCTGAGCACCTTTCCCCCAAACTCTAAAGCAGAATGTCGTGAGCTTGGGGACCAAGGAATTAAGGGCTCAGGATGCAGTTTGCTGCTGTCTCTTGTTTCAGCATCTTCTTCTTGGAGGACCTGGATTAAGACACCCTCTTGGGAGATTTTAAAAATCTGCCTGTCTTCTAGTCATGATGGGTCAGGACAAGACTGAGAGAGACTGTCTCAAGCCCTCTCGTGCCTATGACCACTGTCCTCTTTGCCAGTGGGGTCGTGTTGTCTTCATTCTTCCTTCATGGAATAAGGGGGAAACACTCCCCCAGGTTCTATGCTGGAAAGTGGATAGTTACATCCCACTCTCAGGTCTCCAAACTTGTCTGAAAGAAGAGTGGGATCCAGGGAGGACCACAGATCATTTTTCTGAGACTCCACCACTAGCATCTAAATACTTCCTCTCCCCTACCTGGTGCCCAGCTGCCAGTAAGAATCCACTCTCCATTCCTCCCATAGAAAGATCTTCTTTGCTGTTTGTTTTATAGATTTATTTAAGTTATAATAAACTGAACTTATACAATAAAGTGCACAATTTGATGAACTTCACACATGACATGCCCTTGAAATCATTACCACAAATCAAAACAGTGATGATATCCATCAGTCCAAAAGTTTCTTCCTGCTCCTTTGTTATCCTTACCTTCTTTTCCCTGTCTTCCTTACTCCCAGGAAGTCACTGACATGCTTTTTTGTTACTAGAGATTAGACTGCATTTTCTAAAATTTTATACATGTGGAATCATACAGTATGTGCTCTTTTTGGTCATCAGGCCTATATCAGCATAATTGTTTTGAAATTCAACCTTGTGTTATATGTACCCACAGTCTATTCCTTTTTATTGTTTAGTAGTATTCTATTTTATGGAAAGACCACAATCTGTTATCCATTCACTTGTTGAAGGATAACCTACTTGAATTGTTTCCAGTTTGGGGCTTGTTATAGTTTGTATGTTTCTGACCCTCCAAAATTCATGTGTTGAAAATCTTTCATGCAATAATATGAAAAGGTGGGACAGTTAGGAGACAATGAGGTCATGAGGATTCCATCTTCATGAATGGTATTAGTGCTCTTACACTAGGGTTTGAGGTAGTCTGATTAGACATTTTGCTCTTCCCTCATGTGAAGATAGAATAAGAGGTGTCATCTTTGAAGCAGATAGCCTTGATCTTGGACTTCCCAACCTCCAGTACCATGAGAAATACATTTCTGTTGTTTATAAACCACTCCGTTTATTATGTTATAGAAGTCCAAATGGACTAAGATGGGGTTATTACAAATAAAGTTATTATGTTCATATGTAAGTAATAAATATGTTTGCATTTTTCTTAGGGAAATATGTAGTAGTGGGTTATCTAAATCATATGGAGGTGTAGGTTTAAACTTTTAATAAATGTTCAAGCTGTTTTTCTAAGTGGATACACATTTCACCTTCCCAGAATTGGTTTATGAGAACTCCAGTTGCTCTATACCCTCACCAACACAGAGAGTGATCAGCTTCTTTAATTTTAGCTATTTTGGAGTGGTTTAGCAGCATCTCATTGTGGGTTTAATCTGCATTTCTCTAACAACCAATGAGCACATATTCTATGTTTATTTGCCATCCATCTATCTTCTTTTAAACTGATCATGTGATTTTTCAACTACAGACTGTAATTTTGCAGACTTCCCTTGCAGCTGGAAGGTCCAACAATTAAGTTTGTGAACTTGCCACCATATGCTTACATTGGCGCCACTGTACAAACAAGTCAGTAAGGTTTCATAACCTTTTTATATAAGTGTCTCACAGTTATGTTCATATCTACCCTGGGGTGGTGTCTTGGTGAGTGGCATTCATTATCATTGCATGTTTTTCTGTGTTGTTGCAACAATGTCAGAGCTTGAATTAGAACAATAAACAAATCAACATAAACTTATTGTTAAACTTGGCAAGCATGAAAGGAAAATCAAGGACATATTTGTCAAAGTTTATAGGGATAATCCCATGAAGAAAATGGCAATGTACAAATGGATTCCATATTTTTATGCTGAGAGGGAAAAGCCTCACTGATAAAGAAAGGTCAGGGCAGCCAGTAATGAGTAGAACTGACTAAAACATTTCAAAACTTCATACAATTGTGCATCAAAATAATTTTCTGACTGTGAGAAGCATGGCAGATCAAGTAAATATTGATAGAGAAACAAGAAAATTTTAACTGAAAGCCTTGGCCAAAACCTCATGGCTCTTGCATCATGACAATGCACCAGCTCACACAACACTGTCTATGAGGGAGTTTTAGCCAGTAAACAAATAACTGTATTAGAACACCCTCCTACTCACCTGATCTGGCCTCTAGTGACTTTTTTTCTTTACCCGAATGTCATTGAACAGATGACATTTTGATGACATTCAGGATTTCAAGGGTAATATGATGACAGCTTTGATGGCCATTCCAGAAAAAGAGTTCCAAAAGTTCTTTGAAAGGACTAGGTGCTGGTGTTGGTGCATAGTTTCTCACAGAGTGTACTCCCAAGGTGACCATAGTGATATTTAGCAATGAGATATGTAGCACTTTTTCCTAGTGTGAGTTCATGAACTTAATTGTCAGACCTGGTTGTGTGGTCATATCCTTTTTTAAAAGTAAAAGAAATTGATTTTTAATATTTCATGCTTTCTTAAAAGAAATTTGCTTATTTTCAATTTGTACTTTGTATCAATCATCTTTTGCTGCAATGATGCCATACAAAACTACCCCAAACTCAGTTGCTAATAAACACAAATATCTATTTTTTGCTCACAGGTCTGCAGGCTTCTGAGCAACTGCAATGTCCCCAACTCAGGGTAGAGTTCAGGACAGTTGCACATGTTTCAGCCTGACCCCAAAACTCCAGAGACAGAACTACCTTGGGCAGGTTCTGCTCATGGCCAAAATCAGAAGGTTCCAGAGTATCACTCAGAAACTCACGTTATTTCTTAAGGCCTATATTGGAACTTTTAAGCTGGACCAAAAGGAAGTGAAAATTTGCTGAATAATATAAGTTAACAATATACTCTTCTTCTTCCCACAAGCTGGAACATGGATGTGTCAGTAACCCACCTTGGCCCCACAGCTAAAGTTATTATTCCAAGGCATGGTGAAGTAGCAAGATGAAGGCAGGCTGGGTCTCTGAGAGTCCCTGTGGAGCAGAAGTGCCTGCCGACCTGGATGGCAATCCTCACCTGAGGATTGTTAAATGAGAATATGAAAATCTGCATCTTCTTTATGACACTGTATTTTTAACCTTCTTTGTTTCAGGTCTAGACTTTACCCTATTACATGCCCCAGCCGTATCTTTTCCAGCACAGAGTAAATTTTTCTTTTGCTTTTTTTAAATCTCCTTTAAGGTACAAAAAGAAAAATACCCAGCAAGTGTTCTTTCATGTTTAGTAGCCCAGAAGAAGGTAGGTCCTGGGGTCAAAATGCAAAATTAACACTTCATATTACTACCTTGCCTCGTGAACTACCCTCCTGGATGTTTCCAAGAATCCTGGGAACAAACTTGCCACATTCAAAACACTTCCCTCCCTGATCTCTAGTCTAGCAGGTTCACCTTCCCCTCAGAGCTCCTTGCCCTAGCTCTGCCCTGAGTTCTTTCTTCCCCAGGCCTGTGTGGCTGATCTAGCAAAACCAGGTGCCAGACCCAGCAGGGGCATCGTTGTCTCTAACTGGCTGTGCCTCCACCTAGCCTTGCAGCTCCACTCAACAAACACTAAATAACAGGCTCTGGCATCTCCTGAAGCTTTGAGCTCATTAGCACGCTGGGAGGTAAGTGCAGGCAACCAGGGAGAATTTACTCTGCAGCAACAGGCTTCTCATACAGAAGCCAAACACACCCCAGCAGGGATCAAGTACAGAGACTGGGGGCCTCCAAATGCCTCCAAAAGTTTTCTTCTTCCTCTCCAGGAATCCAGGCTTTTCCTCTCCTGCCTGATGTGTCCTGAAGTCCTAGCCCCATTTTTGATGCCCCTTTTGCAGGCATAGCTCTCAGCCTCCTCTCCAGAAGAATTTCCTAAGAGCCTATGAAACTGCCAGCCTCATCTGTCACTTTTCTTCCTCCCTGCATACACTTTCTGGCCACTAGCAACTACTCCCCATTCCGTTTAGCTCCTAGATCTTACTGCCTGCCCTTCCATCTGCTCACAATGCCCGTATCTTCTCCCGTATCTGTCAAGCTCCTAGCCATCCTCCCCGTCTTGTTCAAATGATACCTCCCCCAGGAAGTCTTTCCCTGGGCCACCAAACATAGCAGTTATTTTGTCTTCTGGCTTCCAGTGATTGAAGAGCATTTCTCTGTTCTAGTCCAAGCATCTCTCTACCATTGGTGGTTACATGTCTGTTTCCTCCCAGTTACCAGACTGTGTACTTTGAGGGAAGGGTCAAGGTCATTTTTATATTTGAGTCTCCAATGCCTACCATGATGCCAAAAAAATGACAAGTGTTTAGTTAGCGTTTACTGGAGGGAGGAATGAAAGAGCAAACACAGACAAATAAAGAAATAGCCAGTTAGGTGGATGTCTACTCAGATGTCTTCTCCCTCTCTAGCACTTATTTCTGTTGCAATATGTATGGTATATTTATTTTCTATCTCCTCTTCCACTCTCCTGTCAGCACCAAGAAGACATGGGCTTTGTCTGTTTTATTTACAGCTATGTTCTCAGTGCTCAGTTTGAAGCCTGTGCCTTAGAAGGGACACAGTAATATGTGTTGTCTAAGTTAAAAAATAAGAGATTATTAGATTAGAGGACTAATGGATATGTGAATGGGTACCAGGATAAAAGCAAGAATGTACCAATCAGTTTTGTAATCTAGACAAACTGGACAAAATTTTTCTTCAGGAAAGACTGCTTATTTCTTGGAGGAAAAACTATAGTGGGCTTCTTGGTTGTATAAAGGCAAGGCCCTAGGCTTGATCTAAAAGTGCAGGTTAAGAAAATCCAGGGCCAAACTGTAAACACTCCTTAGATGCCCTGCATAAAACTCAGGAGGGCCTAAGATTTTTTCTAGTAGGGCAGGGTGAGGGGTCAAGTATCATATTTGAATAGGAAAAAATGACCACAAGAGCCTGGAGAGTGAGGAGATATAGATCACTAGTGGGTGGGTGGATGGATGGATGGATGGATGGATGGATGGATGGATGGGTGGATAGATGGATGGGGATGGATAGGTGGATGGGTGGGTAGGTGGATGGGTGGGTAGGTGGATGTATGGATAGGTGGGTGGTTGGCTGGGTGGGTGGATGAATAACTGGCTCTCATGACTCTCTCAACCTGCAGATGATAGGTCCAGAGTTATTATCTACATGGATGTCTGAGTTATTAAGGAAATGGGTGAATGTGTCATTCACCAGGAAATCACTTCCCTGCCTACAGTCCTGAATACCAAGCCTGTCTCTTCTGCTTCCAGGCCCTCTGCAATGACAAACCCTGACCCAGGAAGACAGGGATTGTGACTTAATCAGTCCAGGGGAGGAAAGCTCTTAGTTAAAATATTCAACTGCAATGGCTAAGAATGAACACTGATTAGCAAGGTGCATCCTCAGCCCAGCTACTTCACTACACAGCAGCAGGCTGATTAGTGAAGGAGGCAGTTCAATCAGCACAGCCTGCAGCGCCCAGAGAGGGCCCTGGCACCGCCAGGTCCTCAGGGGCTGGCTTTGGGGGAAGCATGGGACATGCAGTAGGACATAGCTATTGCTGACCCGTAGGAAGTCAACTTCGCAGTCTCCTGCCCAGGAGTCTCTCTAAAACCAGGACGCATAGAGTCTACCAGGCACTTATCATTTAATCATTTAATTATCATATCACTTTAAGGGGCTGATAATATAACTATTCCCATTTTGTAGATGAGAAGACTGAGACTCAATGAAGTTATGCAGCCTAGAATTCAAACCTAGTCCAAAGTCCACATTCAATACTGTCCTTGCTATATATAGTGATGGAGTCCAGTTGGGGACTGGTGAGGGTCCAATAAATGCACAAGGGCAGCCAAGTGGGGTGAGGTTGATCAAAGGTCTGCTCTCTTATGGGCTTCTCTTGGCTTCACCCAAGCAGAAGACTTCACAGACCTTCATTCACAGACCTACTTGCAGTCTCCTGAACAGCTCACTAGGCCCTCAGACCACAAGGACCATCCCTTTTCCTGCCTTACCACCTCGCCTCACAGCCCTGCCTTCCTCTTGCAGCCCTCATGCCCAGAGTCAGGGGCTCCTGAAGGCCCTGAGCTGGCATCACTGTCACACATCACAAACCTCTTTGTCAGGGCTTAACGAGGTGCTATGAGGTTCCCACCAACTCAGGAAAAAACAAGTGTGGCTTAGTATTGTTCCTATTGCTCCCTGCCTTGCACAGCTCCCAGCCTGGCCCATGAGACCCTCCTTAGTCTTCCAGCATCCCTCCCTTCTCTGTCTTGTCTTCCCTTACACCCCGCTTGCATCACCTTCCATGCTCCAGCAGTACCCAAATGCTACATGACTCACCCAGGCTGCTCACTTTGTCTCCATTCACTTCCCACCTCCTCCTCATCCCCATTCAAGGTGTAAACACCAAACCCTCTTTCATGAAAAACGTTCGTTTCTTGATAAAGCCTTATACCCCCTCTCCTCCACCATCCCAAGCCTTAAGTCACCACCCCTCCACTGGATCCTCCTACATCTGTTCGCTGTCATCAGAATACTTGAGTGTTCTTTTCTATTCTCATGTTTGGCTTCTTTGGTTGTCAGGCTTTGAAGTCAAAACCTCTGTCTTCTTTCCTTTATTCCTCCAGCAGCCAGGTCAGAGTTTATATTTAATGATGTTTGATCAGTGGCTGAATGATTCTCAGAAAAAAACCCTCCTGTCTAACCTAGCACACTGCCTGGCACATTGCCGCTGATTAATAAGTGAATGTGGGTAGGTAGGGATGTTGGATGAGCCCATTGTTCAACCTAAATTCAAGCTTTTGCAGACTAGACATGAGCCTTGGCTCCCCAGTGGTGAGACATTCCAAGAGCCTCTCAACCGACTGACTGCAGGGTTCCAATGCAGCTTCACAAGATCTTCCTGGTTTCATAATGAACCCTGCACTGCTTTTGCTTGTCTCTAGGCAGAAGAGACAGTGAGTTGTGACCATGAGGCCAACCAGATGAAAGTGATGACTGAAGTGCATCCCAGAGCTAGGAGAGAGATGCATTATTAAGCCAAGGAGTGAATGCTCCATTCTCTAGGTTTTCTGCCAAATACAAATCACTCAAAGGCAGATATTCTGGCATCCTCCATCCTGTGAATTAATACACAGGTCCAAAGCCAAGGCCAGTGAATGGCAAAATAACCCTATACCCAGCACAAGAGTTTCCTCCGTGAATTTGTCTTCCAGGAATAGAGACTAATTCAATTCTATTTGCAATTGTGCCCTCCTGCCCTCTAACAGGAAGAGGCCTGAGAGCTGAGCTTAGTCTTTTCTCAGCTCTGGGAGCAGACCACGAACATGGTCATAGGTGTGGTAAAAATATCCATCACCAATATTCTAGTTTTGATATAATCGTGTATTCCATAAAATAAAGATGAGACTATTTTTAGGTGACACAGACTATGAGATTGTCATAAAGGTGTTCTGCCCCTCTCTCTTTCTCTCTCTCCGCTCTCTTTACATAAAACATTAAGTTCCATCCAGAAACCTCTTCCTCTCCTTCCTTCCATTGGTCCTTCCTCCTGAGCCAGGTAGCTCTTGAGAAAAATGTGTTCAATCTATCCTTTAGCCCAGGAATCCTGGAGAATGAGAAGATGTAGATAACTAGTAGATGGGTGGATGGGTGGATGGATTTACACAGAACAGTCTTAAAGGCAGGAAGTTTTTGTAACAAAGATGCCCATGACTATGTTTCATATATTAGTAAAATATTATATGCATACAAATAATGTATTTATTTGATCTAAATAACTAAGATCTAAAAATAGAAGGGTTAAATAAATTATAGTGCAGCAACTCAATAAACCATTCTATATCATCAGTAACAATGATGGTTAGATGATGATGTCAGGTTATATGTGTTAGTTTCCATGTGCCAAGCACTGAAATAGGCATCTATCTGAGAATCAAAAGATAAATTAAATACAAACCCTTAAAGGATGCTCACAAATTATTTTCAGGTTATAATAAGAGATAACATTTAAACATATTAAATTTTTATTCTTTTTTTTTTTTTCTGAGACAGAGCCTCAAGCTGTCACCCTGGATAGAGTGCCATGGCATCATGGCTCACAGAAACCTCCAATTCCTGGGCTCAAGTGAATCTTTTGCCTCCGCCTCCCAAGTAGTTGGGACTACAGGCGCCCACCACAATGCCCGGCCATTTTTTGGTTGCAGCCATCATTATTGTTTGGCGGGCCCAGGCTGGATTCAAACCCACTAGTTCAGGTGTATGTGGCTGGCGCCTTAGCCCGTTGAAACATATTAAATTTTTAAAAGAAATTATTCATTTTATATAAATTATGTTGGAAAAAAATCTTTTCCTATATATCCATTATGTTCTCTACACCATGACATTTCCTTTTGTGACCCCATTAACCCAACCCAAGGTCCCATATACCCACCAGGAGATTCTCCTTCACTCTCTCACTCTAGATTAGGAAGAATCCCACACCCATGGCTGTTCACATGTCATCAGTCTTTGTCATCTCTTATCGCCATTTATCATCGTGAGCTGGTGTATCAGTGTTTTCAGTAACCAGAGAACTCACTTGCAGCCAATTCAGGGGAAGTCTTAGCCAGAGCATTTCTGCTCACCATCGCTGCTTGCCCAATCATTATCTCCAAGGACAGAGAAAGAAATAGAGAACCAGGGCAGTGGCAGCCTCACAGGATTTCACATGGCCTCACATATACACGGCTCCTATCCATGGCTACGATAGCCTTGTAAAGAAAAGGCACTTGGAAGAGGAGAAGGTCAAACAGTGGGCTGCTTAAGGGTGGCTGACTCCAGCCTGGGCCTGAGCTGGTATTACTAGGAGAGTTATCAACTGCAGGGAACATTCTTGGTGTTAGGCTGAATGGCCAAGCGGGGCTCCTGATGCAGCCTCACACTGCCCCACAGCATAATCCTGAGGCAATATCGGCTCTATTGATGAGGTGGCCATCAGCCCAGTCCCCTTTCCCCGTGTTGTGCTCTCTTTCCTTCGTGGTAATATAACCTATGTATTGTTAGTATTCTGAACAAAGACTGCACTTCTCATATACTCCCTTACAGGCAGGCAAGCCCCTCAGGTTTAGTGCCAAGGACACAAGCAAATTGATAAGATTGCTTAAACCTTTAAAAGATAACTGGGTTATACCCTTTCCCCTCTTTATAAGTTCTTCTACCTTGTCTCCTGGAATGCAGATACATTGTCTAGAGCTTTAGCTGCCTTTTTGATCATGAGAATGAGAACTAAATTCTGGGAATAGAGAAACATGAGCTAGAAGTTGCTTAAGAGAAATAGAAATGCCTTATCAGTCATGCTTTCCTTACCCCCAGGTTTGTACATTAGATCAAAATAACAGTTCCTCTTGATCCTACATCTCCTTCTTATTTTTTAAGGTACTGCTTGTTTGGATATCTGTTGTGGGGTCTATTGGAACCCAGTCCAGTCACCCTTTCCTCCCCACTAATCTCAGTTGGCATTATCTCCAAAAGCCCTCAAAATGGAACATGGTCAGCTTCTCCATCCTCATTTCCTCCCCCTTTGGCTCTACTGCCCTTATGCAGATTTAGCCTTCACCACCTCCACAACTTTTGAAGACCACACACCACGGCAATGTGAGAAGTATAACCTCTGTCAAGTCCAAAAAGTATACTGTATGCAACCTACAAATTAAATATTGCAATAGTGACTGACTCTTAGTCATAGGACTATAAATGATTTTTATTTCTTCTCATTTCTAAATTTTCTCATTTTATCATCCTAATAATAAAAAATTAAAAACCTAATAAAAATATTCTGGTAAGACACAAATAAAAAAAAAATGTTAAGTTTTCAACTCAAAAGTCCAGAGGATAATTGGTGTTGTCAGAGAGGGCAAAGAATGGAGTGATCTCCCTTTTAAGGTAACGTATATAGAAGGTGTACGTGGCCAGTCACCATGCTAAGTGACTTGCATGTACTATCTATACACTTCAGGTAGAAGTGTAGAGAGAAAATAAGGCTCAGGAAAATATTTCCTCAGGATCACATAACAAATTGATAGAGCTGGAATTTGAAACCAAATCTCCCCAAGTACAAAGCCTGAACTGTTTCGCTGTATGAAACTCTTTCATTTGCCTGCATTTTTGAGCAACTGGATCAACTGCATCACCCTTATATTATAATAGGACTCTACCTGTTAGTTATAAATGGAAGAAACTCCAACCCAAACTAGAGTGAGAGAAGGGAACTAACTGGCTCACGAAGCTAAAAAGTCAGGGGGAGTTTCAGTTGCAACTTGACCAGCTCAAACTGCATGATCAGGACTAATTTTTAAAGGATAGTCTTTTCAGATTCCTCATGGTAACAACCGTGCAACGGCTCTGACCTGCAGGCATCCAGGATTATATACAAAGAGGAAAAGCACATATCTTTGTCCCAGAATTCTCAGCAAAAGTGTCTCTTATGTCATTGGCTCTTTGCGAAATATGTGGCCATCCCCAAACCAACCACGGTGGCCTCAGAAATGCAATGCACTGAGTAGTTGAGGCTGGGGGCAGTTTTACTACCACCCAAACCACAGAGCTTTCAGAAGATGTGCTTTCCCGAGAAATTCCAGGGATCATTAACAGAAGAACTGCTCAGAGATGTTGAGGGCAGAACGACAGGCATCCCCCAAGCTCCCCAAAATTGTAACAAACCTCCACAGACCTTGGACTCTGCCTCCTGAGGGACACATCTCTGTGCAAAAGCTTAAAACAAACCTGTCCCACAGCTGATGCACACATGGCCCATGGAAAAATGACTTTTGTAGCACCCGCTTTCTCCTTTTCCCAAATGGACTTAGTTCTTAAAATCCTTTAATGAGGAGCAAGAAAGCTTCACTCATCTATCTGGATGTGGACTCAGGGCCAGAGGCATTTGATGATTTATTAATTGACCCACCAAATCTAGTTTGTCCCAATAGGCCAATGCTAACCGGCCATCTCATTTATTACTTGGCAAAGTTTGACTGCATGAAGCAGATCCTTTTCAATTACTGCTTACAGAAAAATTTCCTTTGGAAACTCAATGTAATGAACTTTTATTAAGCACCGACTCTATGTCATGGACTGCTGGGCTGAGTACAGAGATATACTCACCACCCGGCAGATGAGACAGGTCTGAGAATAAATGATCACAGTGCTATTTGAACAACACCTTATTAGTCTCCTAAGGGTTACCATAATAAATAACCACAAACTCAATGGCTTAACACAAGAGAAATTTATTCTCTCATAGTTATGGAGGCCAGAAGTCTGAAATCAAGGTATTAGCAGAGTTAGTTCCTTCTGGAAACTATGAGGAAGAATCTGTTCCAGGCCTCTCCTCTAGCTTCTGGTGGTTCCCACAATCCTTGGCATCGCTTGGCTCATAGACACATGGCCCCAATTTCTAGCTCCATCTGCAACTGGCTGTCCCCTCTGTGTCTATGTTAAATCTCCCTCCATTTTTCTCTTCTAAGGATAGCTACCATTGGATTTAGGGCCTATCCTTAAAGACTCTCTTTCCAAATAAGGTCACGTTCACAGGTTTCAAGTAGATGTATCTTTTGGGGGTCTACTCTTCCACCCGCAACGGTCTCTGTGCAAGGTACGGAGATGCATCAGAGAGGAGAATGGTTTCCTGTCTTTAGAATGTGATGGCAGTGTGTCCTCATAGAGGAGGGCACATCTGACCTCTCCAAGAGGAGATTAGAGTTTATAAGGCAGCAAAGAGAAGAAACATTCCAGGAAACAGCAGGTGCTCAGGCAAAAGAAAGAGAGAGACCAGTCACCTCCAGGGAACTAACAGCCATGTGGCATAGCCAGGGCACAGAGAAAGTGTGGCCAAAGAAGACGGCAAAGAACCAGGTGGGGCCTGAGAAGCTCTAAGGAAGTCCAGACCTGAGTCTACGGGCAACAGAGAGCCATTAAAGAGTCACTGAGGAGGGAATAGGTTTGATGCAATGGAATGAATGCTGGGCTCTACTTGAGGAGTCTTAGGGATTTTAAGCATTTCCTTTGAAATCTTGGCAAATAACGGATCATGAGCAACGTAAGGGTGAGGTTCACATTTGACTCCCTTTGTGCCTTGCATAAAGCCTCTGTCTTAACACACAGTACACGCCCAGTAAACATGTTGTATTTAATGAAGGAACCAAAATGAAATGAAAAGGTGCTTACCAAGGGCTGGCAACCTCTAGGTCTTACCCTTCAGAGGCACAGTGTGAATGGAATATAGATCCTATGCTTATGAGACTCTCCAAAGGGCAGCTCTGCCCCTTACAAGCTCTGTGACCTTAGACAACCCCTTCCCCATCTGGCTCTCTGGCTGCTCATCTGGATGATGGAATGATCACCACCACTGTCAAAAACACCACACCATAGTCTCTTAATGCAGCCAGTGCATGGCCTGCCCAGGCAGCCTCCAACAAGCAGGAGGAGGCTGGAGAAGTGTAAGTGCTCGTGGATGGGGGCCCAGAGCCAGGGCCAACCCTGTCAGCATCGTCAGTAGCTCTGAAGTCAGCAACTTGGTGGGGCGCCAATGACACATCTGGAATAGCACAACCTCTGGCCACCACCAGCATTAGGAGTCATGGAACTGCCCTCACAGCTGCTCACATACATTGGACAGTTGTCCCTCCAAGGGAACTAGGGCTTTCTCAGCCTCTAAGCTGGGAGGTGGCAGCCCATGGGCTCCAGCAGAACCATGATGAGCCCTGCTGAACACAGGGCCTGGAGGCTTTCCTCTCTGACCTGGGTCCACCCCAGTCTGCCCCTCAGCTCCTGGCTCTTGCAGTCTGCCCTGGGAAGCAGAGCCAAGATGGGGCTTTTTCCTCCATGGTCCTCTTCCAGGGTGAGGCCCTGGCCCTGTGCCTCTCATGCTATCCCTCTGTCAATGAGGGACGCCTACAGTGGCCTCTCTGACTCCACCCTGTTCTGAGAGGCTTCCCTCACCATCTCCCTGCACCATTTGAGTGCCAGGTGAAACCATCCTCCTTTCCCTGACATTAGCTCACTGGTCCATAAGCTGCAGCTCCTGAGGCAAGCAGGGCTCATCAGAAGGCCTCCCTGGACTTGGCACACTGGCTCCTTTGGCTGCAGGGTCAGGCTAAGCTACAGCTCACACCAGAGCCACATGCAAGACCCAGATATGGGAAGCAGATGCTCCTGCAGAGAGAAGGGGATGCAGAAATGGGAAACTGAAAAAGGAGAGAGTGACTACAAGCCCAGCAGTCCTTCCTGTGACGCACCCCTGCACCACAACTAGACCAACTGGGCTTCGGTTTCATACAACCTGGAAATCCCTGACAGGGATGCGGTTCCCTCTCCAAGCTAAACCCAACTGTCCCCAAAAGGACAGACTTGGGTTGTTCAGTCACGACCCCTGCCCAGCACTGTATGCTCAGGCTGGGCCAATGACAGATGGCTCACACTGAGCACCTCCCACTGCAGAACAGGCCCTACGGGCCTTGCAGGTGTAAATTCTTTTAACTTTTGCTGCAGTGCTGTGAGGACGTGCTAGTTTGTGTCCAACTTTCAGGTGAAGATGCTGAGGTGCATCAGAGGTCTTCAGTAACTGTGCCAAGGCTGAAAAGCTTGGACTAATGGGATTATAAACAGATTATAAAAATAATCCAATATTAAATAAAGAAATAACTAAAATATGGAGCCATACAGGGTCAAAGAAGCTATCAAAAACAGCTGGGCGGAAAAGAAAATGAGGAACACAGAACTTTTAGAAATTAAAAACTAAAAATGTTAAAATTTAAAATTCAATGGATGGGCTAAACAGCAGATCAGACATAACTGAATAGAGAAATAGTGATCTGAAAAACAAAGCCAAAGAAATTAATGAGAATGTAGTTCAGACCATAGAGCTGGAAAATATGAGAGGGTAAGTGACATGAAAGATGGGCTGAGAAGGGGCGGTTGGCAAATGGATGAGAGAGAACCAATAATCAAAGTAGGAATAGCATAAAAGATTTTTACCCTTTTTCCAGATGAAAAGTTATGAACCTACAGATGCAGAAACATAAATATCTCAAGCAAGTCTAAATAGAGAAATCTGCACCAATAATACTGTAGTTATACAATAAAAAGTAAGAAATTGGTAAATATAAACCAGACATTGTCTCTCTACAAAATATACAACCATGACAGTAATATGAGAATATATCATGTGGTTTTGCACTGCACAATAATGTTTGGTAAATGACAAGCCACATATACAACAGTAGTCCCATAAGATTATAATACCACACTTTTACTCTACCTCTTTTGTGTTTAGATACACGAATACTTACCATGTGTTCTAACTGCCTGTAATATTCAGTACAACAACACGCTGTACAGGTTTGTAGCCTAGGAGCACAGGCTACACCATAGCCTAGGTGTGGAGTGGGCTCTTCCGTCTGGGATCAAGTGCACTCTGATGTTTGCATGTGACAAAATCACCTAATGATGAATTTTCAGAATATAACACCATCCTTAAGAGACACATGATTTTATGTGAGGTTAAAAAGGACATACCTAAAATACCCAATG
The DNA here is from genome assembly GCA_963574655.1 of Perodicticus potto. NCBI lineage: Eukaryota > Metazoa > Chordata > Mammalia > Primates > Lorisidae > Perodicticus > Perodicticus potto. The sequence goes on from CAUYRH010087878.1 coordinate 53,897, forward strand.
ACGATGCCATGTAAGTCAAGAAAAGAGTGACTGTAATGAAAATATTTCTACATTCTTATGCCGCTTCTTGCACTATTGAGAAATGTTACATATTATTTAATGTTATTAAGTCTACAAATTAAAAAGCAAACACAATAACTAAAAGAATAAAACTAGACATATACTTGTATAACTTACAAAAATGTAGAAATGAAAACAAATTTGTTAAGTTAAACCAATAATGGCCATAAAAAACAAGTGTAACAAAGCAGGAGAAAGTAGTACAGAAAAGGTGAGGCAAAGAGAAAAGTCCAGAGTATGCTGTAAGAAAGAAATATGTCAATAATTACAACAAAAATAAAAGGACTAAAGTCACTAAAATACAGAGCTTAACAGATTGAACTAAAAACTTAACTATATGCTGTGAAAGAAACATATACAACATATCTAAAACATTAAGAACATAAAAAGGTTGGAAAGTAAAAGGGTAGAAAAAAAATACGTTAGATCAAACTTAACCAAATAAATCTAGGGTAACTATATTGATACAAAATGTACTTCAAAAAAAAAAAAAAACATTGGGGCCATCACAATAACAGGGTTGATCTTTCGTAAATTATAAAGATTATTAACATATATTAAACTGATAAAATAGCTTTAAACTTTCCAGAAAAGAGAGAAAATGAAAACTTAACTTTATTGACTGGGCATGGTGGTTCACACCTGTAATCCTAGCACTCTGGGAGGCCGAGGCAGGTGGATTGTTTGAGCTCACAAGTTTGAGACCAGCCTGAGCAAGAGCAGGACCCCCATCTCTACTAAAAGTAGAAAAACTATCCAAGCATAGTGGTGGGCATCTATAGTCCCAGCTGCTCGAGAGACTTAGGCAAGAGGATCACTTGAGCCCAAGAGTTTGAGGTTGCTGCGAGCTATGATGCACCACAGCACTCTAGCCTGGTCAACAGAGTGAGACTCTGTCTCAAAAAAAATAAAAAGAAAAGAAAAAAGAAAATTAACTTCATAGTGGGAAATTTCAACACATCTCTCTAAGTATTGATGGACTAAGAAGAAAAGAGTTTAAAAAGGATATGGAAATGTGAACAACTCAATCAACTAGTGTAGTTGACACTATACCCCGTAGCTGACTGATACACATCTTTTCAAGTACATATAGAACATTTACAAAGATAGATCACATATTAGGCTGCAAAGTAGTTCTCAACTAATTTCAACCATGTTCTTGACTATTAGGCAATTAAAGGTGTAAGTCAGTTGGCAGAAACATAACCCAAATACCACCACTGCCCCACCACTCCCACCAGAAGCTGGCAAGGTAGGTTTGCTTTACAAAGTTATTCAGGAAAATCCTCCTCTTTCATTTCACTGCTTGATCATTCTTTAGGACATTGTCCTCATGTGCATAGTTAAAGGTTGGCCATGGACACATTTGTCTGACAGCTTGCAGAAGGAGAAAGAAAGAGTCTAGAGCAAGCAGTTTTATTTTAAACTTGCATTTCATTGGTGTTAATTTAACCACATGGATGGGCCACATTTAGCTCAATGGAAGCTGAAAAATGTAGTCTCTGGCTTCCCGATCGTGTCTAGGAAACGGTAGATTTCAGAGCTGGAGGATCAACCATCAATTTGCCACACTCCTTAGCCCCTCTGTGAAAAATAATATTCTTACCAAAACCACAGAAGAACGGTAGGAAAAAGCCAGAAAATTGCTGGCCAATTTCACTCATGAAAGAGATACAAAAATTCTAAGCAGGAATTAGAAAAATTGTATGTCAACAATTTAGAAAATACATAAACACAGTTAAGATTTTTTAAAATTATCACCTCAGGGCCGGAGGTGGTGGGTCATGCCTGTAATCCCAGCACTCTGGGAGTCCAAGTAGGTAGATCTCCTGAGCTCACAACTTCAAGATCAGGTTGAGCTAGAGCAAGGCCTCATCTCTAAAAATAGCTGTGCACTGTGGTGGGCACCTGTAGACCCAGCTACTCAGGAGGCCGAGGCAAGAGAACTGCTTGAGCCCAGGAGTCTGAGGTTGCTGTGAGCGATGATGCCACAGTACTCTACCAGGGGCGAAAAATCGAGACGCTGGCTTAAATAAATAAATAATCATGTCAGCATGAATCTACTATTTCAGTTGATTCTTACCAATGAAAAAAATGAAAGAATGGGCTGATTCTAAATGATTCTTTTAAGGCCATATAGCAAGCTGAAGGCCTTAAGTTCCCACCTTTCTTTCACCTTATCTCCCTGGACACTTCCCAGACAAGTAAAGCAGGCAGGATGCTTGAAAGGGACTGCACCTTTTGTAGTTACACGTCAATTATTCCAATTTTTTTTTTTTTTTAGTCCCGCACAAAACAGGCAAGCCCTTGATTTTCTATTCTTATTAACCAACTTCATGAGGATTTGGACAGCATTTAACATTTTACAAAGCGCCCTGACTGCAGTTTTCCTTTAATTCTCCCGGTAATCCACTTCCTGCAGATAAAGAAGCCAGAATCAGCCTCATGGATCTGGCGTCCTCCTACCCTTCCCCAGAGATCTCAGCCCACGTTGGGTCCCCAGACATGTTTCCTGCAGAACGGTACTGCGCACTCCCAAGCGAAAAACTTCGTGTTCCTGAAGGTATCTCTGGGGCCCAGGGGCATCCTTGTTCTGAGACGCCCCAGAGGGAAAAGAACTTCAGCAAGTGTGAAGCCCTCTCCTGCCCTCCCCTCCCTGTACCATGCGTGTACACGTGTGCACACACACACACACACACCCTGCACACACTTCACATACTTGTAGGTGGACTGGAAGCCCTGCTGCAGGGGGAAGAGGACTGAATAGTATAACACACCCCAACTTCTGCCTTCGGCTCTGTCCCTTCCTTACCTGGGAGCTGAGCCTTGTGTGTAATGCATCCCTGAGATGGCAGGCATGGAGGGGTGTCTCGGTGGAAAGAAGACGCTTACTGGTCCTGCTGTTATTATCTATTCTGTTCTCTGACTCAGCAGACTCTCCCGAGCACTGGCTCTTTAGAGAAGATGGAGAGAGAGACCTCCAAGCCCTGTGATAAGTAGAACAGAGGTTCTACTTCTGTCGCAAAACCTCAAAATAACAGCAGCTTAAACAAGGCAGAGTAGCATTTCTCTCTCATGTAACAAGCGATCCAGACTTGATGCCAGGGTTCGTGCTGCTGCTGGCCCAGGGCTCTTCCATCTGCAGCTCTGCCATCCTTTGGGCCTTGCCCTCACCATAGGGTCCGAATGGCTGACACCACCTCCGTGTTTCAGGAAGCAGGCTGGAGCAGCGAGGGCGCGGCTCTGACCCCTAACAGCATAATCCAGAAATTTTTCACAGGCCTTTCATTCGGACCTGCTAAGTAGAATTTAGTTGTGTGATCATACCTACTGAAGCCGAGGCTGGGAAATAAAGCCCTTGCTTAGCAGACACGTATCCAGTTAAAATTGTTCCTAATTGTTACAGGAAAAGGGGCCAGATATTGGGGGACAATTTTGAACCTCTTCACACCATCCCTTTGCTTCCACACTTAAGGAGAGTGGAGGAACTTCTTGGGCTGAAAATGGACTTTCTAATAGTTTTCTATCCTAGCTTGTATTTTGGATTTGTCATGACTTACTGAAGTCTCTGTTTTAGAGTCATTAAATCAGAAAATACAGCAAATAAGCACCAGTCCCATACGGGTCAGCTCCGGGGTACACTCAGGTGCACCCTCCTTCCTGCTCTCAGATGAGACGCTCACACTAGCTGCTAACTGGCAGGGGACAGCCCAGCCTACAGAAGCAGGTAGGGGGCCCCCAGTGGCTATAGGCACGTCTCCCCAGGAAAACGCCCTCAGCCCTTGGAAAGTTCTGCCTTCTGCCCCCCTCCCTTTCCCTTCTCGGGGAAGAAATAAATATCTGGACAGTTCACTAGTCTTCACCCCCATACCCTTCCCTGTCTATAAAAGGCGGTGACTGGGAACAGGACACAAGCTCAGAGCTAGGGACAGCTTGCCCTCGATGAAGGCCGTGCCCTCGTAGAGCTTTGCTGGCATCATGCTGGCCAGGTGTATATCCAGGCAGACATAGCCAGGAGCTCCAGGGTCCCTCAGGACAGCTGCAGCGTCCTGCTAAGGACTGACTGCTCAGTGACAAGGGCCAAATGCAGCCTTTGGCACTGAGGGAGCAGGGTGATCACTCCTAGCTGACCAGTATCCTGTGCATAAAAGAAAATCAGAAAGCCAACATTAGCTTAGCTATTGACTGGGGGTCCCCTTGTGCCAGGCATCATGGAAGGGCTTTGTATATGTTATATAGAGACATTTCTTTGGCCAGGCGTTGTGGCGGGCGCCTATAGTCCCAGCTACTTGGGAGGCAGAGGCAGGAGACTCGCTTGAGCCCAGGAATT
>CAUYRH010087879.1:0-52005 GCA_963574655.1 Perodicticus potto
ATTAAATCATAGCTGTATACATTAGTGCAATCATGGGGTACAATGTGCTGGCTTCATATACAATCTGAAATATTTTTATCCAACTGTTCGACATAACCTTCATGGGATTTTCTCATATATTGTATGAAAACATTTGTATTCTGCATTTAGCAGGTTTCACCTGTACCCTTCTGAGATGCACATATCACAATCATGGAAGAAAAAGTATCCAATGTATTCAGGCCTACTATGAAAAAAGTATCCAATGAAACAGGTAACTTTTAAATGACAATTAGTATCTCTGGGCATCAAGTCTATCCTGGTAAAAATCAAGCCAACTTGGATTCCATTTGTATAAATCTAAGTTTCATAATAAGCATAGTAAGCATGTAAAATATAATAGGGAAAAGAAGCCATTCCTATAAGAGCAGGCATTGTAATATATATGAAGAAAGTGAATGCATTATTGAGAGAAATCAAAGACAACTTGGGTGAATAGACATACTTTGCTTTTCCGGGAAGGAACAATTGACTCAAATTGTAAGGCTATTGGTTATTTCCAAAGTATTCTAATCATATAACAAATTTTAAGTATAATACCTTTCTTTTGGAAAACTGACAGAATAATTCTTAAGTGCATTTGAATGAATAAATAGTTGGTTAATAATGAAGGGAAAGTTGCCCTCTGAACATTAATATGGCTTATAAAGATAACAGTGTCATAGGAATCAGGACACAGGTCTGTGGAGTAGAGCAATAATTCTAGAAATTAATATAGGTTTGTATAAAGTTTTAGTATAAAATAAATATGTAATTTAAAATAAGTTATGAATTAATATTCATTATTTAATAGATTGTTGTGACATTTGGTTTAATAAATTACAAGAAATAAAGTACCTCTTACACTAAGAAATGCTACCTAAATTAAACATTTAAATGTAAAAAGTACTCTGGAGGTATAAGAAGAAAATGTAGGTATTTTTATAATCTTGAAGTAGAGAGAGATTCTTTCTAATGATTATGTCAATAATAGCAACAAAAAAAGGAGGAAAAAAATTAAAATTCTCTGCACTTAAAAAATTAAAAGCAAGTGAAAAAATTGGGAGAAATATATTTAACGCATTATTTTGGCAAATAATTATCATATAATGAGTTATGAAAGAAAAATTAGTTATGGGCATGAGTAGGGAATACGCAAAAAACTAATACCAGTGACAAAGCCATTAAAAAATGCTCCACCCAAGTACTAGTTAGGGAAGATCAAATCAAACTTTGGCAAAGATAATAAAATGCTTATACCCAATGTTGATAATGGTGTGGAAAAAGGGATGATTCATTGCTATTGGGAATGAACACTCATAGACATTCCCCAGGCATTTTGTGAAAAATGTGTATTTCATTTCCAGGAATTTATCCTAAAGAGATAAAAATGTGTATAAGAATCTAGCTATTAGGATAGTTATCACGGCATTCTGTGTAAGACCCATGATAACCGAGAGTTGCTTACGTACATTATCATGTAGAGATAACTGGGGAACTAGTTACTAAATATGATGTGCTAGAAATGTATTCATTGTTGTCAAAAAACCTCCACAATGTAATATTTCAAATGAAAATACAACGCTTATGCAGCATACGTGAAGCATATCTCCATTCCATTTTTGCATTAAATTGTGAATATGTGTAGAATGTGTGTTTGTAGAAGTTCTGTAAAGTTATCGCTAAGGGAAGTATGGTTACACAGCTGACCTCTAAACACACATGGGCGGGGCACTGACTTCTCATGCAGTTGAAAATCCGTATATAAATTTTGACTTCCCCCGAACTTAACAACTAACAGCCTGCTGCCAACTGGGAGGCTCTCTGATAACATCAACAGTTGATTAACACACATTTTGAATGTTATTTGCGTTATATATTGGATTCTTACAATAAGAGGAAGTGGATTGTCAGAAAGGCCTCTGTCCTTGGTGACTTCGTGCTGAATAGGCTGAGGAGGAGGAAGAGGGGGAGAGGCTGGTCTTCGTCAAGGGTGGCAGAAAATCCACACAGTTCAACTTGTGTAGTTCAAGGGTCAACTGTAGTTGTTTTCCCTCTCCTTTTTATGTATCTAAATTAAAAATTCTATTGTGAAAAATTCTGTGTGAAAGTTGGACTCTGGATGGTGCTCTCATGCCAGGAGGGTTAACTACAGTAACCTCAGGCTTTATCCTGTCAAATGTGTACACAGCTGTCTGCCACCTGAGGCCATTTTGCTCAACAGTGAACTGCATGTATGATGGCGATTCCAGAAGATGATGATGGAGCTGAAAGTCCCCGCTGCACAAATACTTACCATCGTGTTTTACACGTGTGTTAACGTGTTTCCTTACGTTATTCCGTATAGTAACTTGCTGTGTGGATGTATGGCCTTGGAGCAATAGGCCAGACCTTACAGCTCATGCAGCAGGTTACCCCATCGCGGTCCGTGTAGGTCACTCTGTGGTGTTCACACCACAATGAATCACCCAACAGTGCTCAGCTCAAAGCACACTCCAGTCATGAGCCAGTCACGACCGGTGTCAGATGGGGTTTCTGGATTGCACAATGTAAATTGCTAATAGGCAGTGTAGACACCACTCTGGCGGGATTATAAACCCTCTGTGACATTACTACCTGGGTATAATCTACACGTGTCCCACATGCTGTACGGTTGGAACAGATCAGCTGTGAAATGATTTAATTTTGAAGGAGAAGGATAGACTAAAAACAACGCCTGAAAAGATCCCTATGGAGTCCTAATGTTACCCTATATGATGGATAAGCAAATTAGAGCATGTTAAAGTAATAGTGGGAGACTTTTTCTTTTTTTTGAGACAAGAGTCTCATTTTGTCACTCTGGGTAGAGTGCTGTGGTGTCATAGCTCACAGCAGCCTCATTCCTTTGGGCTTAAACAGTCCTCTTGCCTCTGTCTCCCAAGTAGCTGGAACTACACACACCCACCACCCACTCACAGGCTAATTGTCTATTTTTACTAGGGACAGGGTCTTGCTCTTCCTCAGGCTTGTCTTAAACTCCTTAGCTCAGGTGATTCACCCAGCTGGGTCTCTCAGAGTGAGAGACTGAGGCACTGTGGCACACGGCCCCAGTAGTGGCAGACTTTAAGAATTTAGTTGGAATAAAATCACAAACATAGGACATGTGATTCCTTCTGAGATATGTCCCCAAAGAGTGAAGACTAGTCTGTGAGTTATTTATCCCTGAAGTTGTGTTTGTCTGGACCCGTGATCATGCCATGAATGTTTTAGGAAATAATATTTGCAAATGTAGTGAGGCTGAAGCTTTTGTTCCGTCCCACATCCAGTTTTCTGGAGCTGGAGGTGAAAAGGGAGCATTGATTATGCCTCAGATGGAAGCCTCGTTGTTGTCCGACTCCGGATCCTTCACTCACTTTTTCTTGTCTTGCTCAATTTCTTCTTCCTTCGCTTTACATGGAAAATACCTTCGTCACCTGTTATTAATTTTTCACCCAGGAATGGGTAGACTTTACAGTTATAGAAAAGTGTCTTATCTACACTTTTTATATATTTTTGACATATTTAAATGCATTCTTCTACCTAAAGATTGCTGGTAATGAATTATAGCACCTCTCTTCTAATTAAGAAATACCATCAGAGTTTTTCAAAGGTGCTTCCCTTCTAGTCATTTATTCTATATGCTAAGAAAGTAGATGAGTTCCTGGGACCAGCCCGTGGAATTTTTTTCCATCAGGCACTCATTTTAGTCACAATGGAAGCGCCAGACCCAATAAGGTCTATAGAGGTTAACAAGTGGGTTATTTGACTTTATATGGAAAACTGTAAAATAATGGGAACTAGGTCAAAAATGGCAAAAAAGATTATAGCTTAAACGGAGACAGGCTTCCAGACAATGGAGGGAAGAGGATCTGGCAGTAATAGTGTCTATAAACCCTGACTCATCAGCTTCATGAATGGCGGTGATTAGGAGGCCAAAAGAACACTGCGAATGACCAATGGAGGCCAAGGACAGGAAAGAGAGAGGGGTGATAGGCCCTGTGGAGCGGGAGGGCCTTAGGAGGATGGGGAGGGTGTGCGGGATGTTAGAGGGGAAGCAGAGAGCCTCTTCTCTAGTCTCTTTGTGAGTGGCTGGGTGATGGACACATAGGGGACGTGACAGAGGCAGAGCAGGAGATGGAGGGAGTGGTGAAAACACCAGCATGAGATTCCCTATCACAACGACCTGCTGGGAGTTCAGGGGCCACCACCCATGCAGGTACTCCAGGCCTTGGCCTGTGGCCCTTCTGTCCCTATTAATTTGCATCAATCTCCCTCCAACCAGATTCCAGGAAGGAGTCAGTTATTCAGAGGGGTCCTTCCGTAGCATCTTGTTACTGAGTCTTTTCCCCTCCAGCCCTTACCTCCCGGGGAGGCTGAAACGCAGCACTATTGGATGTCAGCAGTGGTTCTCCAGGCTTGCCAGTCTCCTCCATTGGTGGACCAGGACACATACCAGTTGGGTATAAGAGTGCAGCTGGAAGCCTTTCAGGGCCTGTCTGAACTTCAGCAGCAGAGCACTTTTTTGTGTTTGTCTGTATTGGCAGTTTCTGCCTATGCTGGGAAGCTGAGTTGGAATCCTTTCTTTTCCATTTGCGCTGTAGAGAATCCTTTTCCATTTGCACACCTCCATGCAAGACGGCGTCAGGATTGCTACAGCTGGAGGGAAATGGCCCATACACAAAGAATGAGAGAGTCAGATGGAAGTGCTGACCTCTGGAAGCTGAGTTCAAATGTGGCTCCCCTTTGGCATCTGAAACCAACTTAGTATCCCAGGAAGCACCACGCCTCCTGACAAGCCTTCATGACAGTTGAATGCCCAGTTATGTGACAATACATGCCATGATTCTGAGATTTCTTTCACAGTTGTCTCTCAGGACACTTTCTAGCTACCAAGATGTGAAATTATGCAATCTCCATCACGCCTTTGAAAATTAAAGATAGTTCACTCCGTTGGACATAAGCACTTGAGACATGGAGAGATACAGCCATTAAAAAAAAACCAGACATAAATTCTTGTCCTCAAGGTTCATTCATTCTTGTGGGTGGTCAGAACAAATGGAAAATTAATAAGTGACTGTTTATATAGTGGATAGAAGGTGATAAGTGCTAAGAACAAGAAAGGCAAGGGCATTAGGGAGCGTGGGGGAGGATTGGAGTATGCAGTTACTGGGTGGTAAGCAGACGTAACATGGAATATGTGGATGACTGTTTTCAGTTACACAGCAGACATTGAATTTAGGTGAATAATAGCATGTTTAGGCTTGCATAGCATTTTATGCTTTGTATTATTTTCAGACTTTACCTCTACCAATCTCATGTAGGAAGGCAAAATTGCTCCATTCAGGCACGGATTTGAACTACAGGAAATTTAGGCTTTACAACACAGTTAGGTACTTAACTGGAAAAAGGCTCTGTTCATCTTGTGACTGTCCGATGGTGAACTGTATTGTGCGTTCCCCCAGGAAGCCGAAGGGTGAGACCTCTCCCCAGTGGCCTGGTGGTCTCCCAAGAAGCTCTGGAACGATGAACACATAAGCATGTCCGTGTTTTATGACTCTGCCTGGGATATTTTTGAGGATAGTCTGTTCCTCCATCATGCGTGTAAGTGGCAGAGAGCCTCTGGAGACCAGCGCGATCACCCATGGGGGGACGTTTCGCACCACTGTCGTGCCCAGGCCCTCACGCCCCAGCTCCAGCCCAGCTGCACATTTCTCCGTGGGTGTCCTAATTTCATCTCAAATTCAATGATCTAAATGAAGCCCGTCCTCCTCTGCCTGGTCCTCCCCATCTGATTTCTCCTCTTCAATCTTAATCTTGAAGGATCCTTCAGAGCTCCCACACCCCCAGCCCCCCCATTAAGTGATCTGTCCATTTTTCCTGTTCTTTCATCCGATTGCCTGTGGATCAGCTCAGGGCTTACCAACCCTGAACACACTTCTGAACAGTAGCGATTATCTCCTCAGGTCAGTTTCAGTTTCAGGGTTTTCTTCCTCTCTTCTGGCCTCGCATCCTGTGTGGACATGAACCTCACAGGCTAACCAGACCTGGAAATGCCTGGCAGGCCCCCGTTTCTGTGCATTTTGCTTCTCACCCCTCCCACCTGTCCCCCCTTAGGAGAACCAGTCCCTCTTCCTTCTGCTTTTCCTAAATCTGACTAATCCCTCAATGTCTTGGTCAAGTGCAGCCTTCTCAAAGCGTTACCAGATGAAATAGAGATGACTCAGTTAAATATGAATTTCAGATAGATGAATACTTCTTTCTTACTATAAGTAGGACATGCTTATATAACATTAAAAAATTATTGATCTAAAGTTCAAATTTAAATAAGCATACTATGTTGTAATTTGCCAAACCTGACAAATCTTCTCCATGAAGTGCTTTCTGGCGGCTCCGTCCTTCCCAGGGTTTGGTCTCTGGCTCAGTGGAGGCCCTTTTGCACTTACTCACAGCTGTGAATCTTTTTATATGAGGGTGTAGTTTAACTAGTCAATTAAAACGAGCACTATTTGTATTCTTTGACTTAGCTGCTACTGAAAACCTACTATGTGCCAGGAAGAGCATTAGGTGGACACATAGGTAAAACACGGTCCCTGCTCTCAAGAGGCACCTGGCACAGCAAGCTGAGTTACAAGGGAACATTCTGGTAGCCACTGGTGCTCACTGTGCAATGGGAAGGCTTCTTGCAGGAGTTTGGACTTGAAGGATGACTGGGCATTGGGAAGGCAGGAAGAAGCTCAGTCTGGGCAGAGACAAAAAGACGTGTAAAGGCCCAGGTGAGGGAGAGCTTATGGAATGATGGAGAACTTGCAAGAAGTTCATTGTTGCTTGAGGGGGAGAGCGCAGCAGTATGTCCGGAGAGCTGGTTGTTCAGCATTTACCAGCACATCATGGAAGATGAGGTTTGGAACGTGGACCAAAACCGGATCATGAAGACTGTGTGTGGCTGAGCTTTATTCCGAAAGCCGTGGAGAGCTGTTGGACCATTCAGAGTGGTGGCATGCTCAGATGCAGATTTCCAAACATAATTCAGGGCAGGACAGGATTGGCAGCAGGAGACCCAGCGAGGGGTAGCTGCAGTCTGAGAATGGGGGCATCAGTGTGGGGGCAACACATCCAGGAGACAAGAAGGGGTGGCCCGGTGGCCACATTGGAGATGCAAGGTGATGGAGGGGGACGTGGGAGCGTTTCTGCCTTGGGCAATTGTGCAGAGGACAGGGCCTGCCGTCGGATTGGGTACGGGGAGGTAAGCGGGCTTTGGGCGTGAGGACTAGGAGGAGGTCCGTTTGAACTTGTTTCATCTCACGTTTGGTATGTACTGAGGTTTGTGTTATGTTTTCTGCCTCATCTTTTTATGTGCTGTGTTCTCTCCCCAGGTGGACTCTGATCCTTCTGCAGTCCTGGATCATATTAACCAGTGCCCCCGTGTCTTTAACTCATTACCACCCCCGCAAAGGTCGTCTCGTCAAACACGGGGACACACGGCCCCAAGCTAAGCCTGTGAGCAGCTGCAAGTCATATCGTCTGCACAGTTGAGCACAGCAGGAACTTTGAACCGGGACCCAATTTCACCCCAAAGATGTGCTTCTCCTGTGAGGGGAGTGGAGCACCCGAGATGACCTGGCTCCCTTCTGGGAGGGAAGGCCACATGTCATGTTTGACAGCAGGAGGCTGCAGGTCAGCGGGTGACGACCTGGCCATCAGAGACCTGTGCTCCCTCTCAGCAGAACCCCATAAATCCTTCAAAAGGAAGTAAGTAATCCCCTCAGGAGCAAGAGAAACTTCTGCATTCTTGAAATAAATGAAGGCAAAATGTACAGGGCTTTCTGAGAAAAGTCGGTGGTGTGAGCATGATTCCTGGGTGTTACTATGCTGCAGAGAAAGCTTTTTTTCCCCCCTCGCCTGAATGGTGTTCTTTGCTCTCAAGTTAACTCATGCGCTGGATTCGGTCCAAGTACATTTTGTTTCTTGATTTCCAGCCAGGCTTCTCTCCGTTGCGGGCTTTCTCTTCTCTCCCCTCCTTCCCCGGCCCCTTCTCTCTTTTTATAATCCTTTCAACTCTTCCATGGGACTGAACTGATCCACAGGGGAACACACCGGCCCTGGTGGGCTTCCCCCAGAGGGACCCTGTGCCACCAGCCCCTCACTCAGCCCTGGCCTGCGTGGCGAGGTTGGTCGGAGGCAGCTGAAGCAGAAAATGTTTGAACTCTGCCCTCTGCCAAACGATTTCCAGATGTGCAAACCCAGCCTCCCGCTGCACTCTGACTGTAGCCCTGCCAGCATACATCTGCAGATTCCTGGTGCACAGGAAACTTGAAAGAGTATCTTTTACAACATCTGCTGTCTTCTCCCAGCTCTCCCTCTCTGCCTTCTCGGACCTTGCCCCATGTTTTGTCTTTTCCCTTAAACAAATCCACTAAAGAATCACTGCACAGCTCTTCCTGGCTCAGAGACGGCAGCTTGTCTGTCTCACCCAGAGCCTGTGGCTAGCTCTCTAGACCGTCGACTACAGCACCACTAGACTCACTGATGAGGCCTATTGGCCTCCCTAAAGGAGAAATGGACCAAGTTTTCTCTGTTGGGCAGATGCCAGTCCACAGGCTACAAAAGGAGATTGGGCTAAAAGGAGGTCAAAGCAGAGCCCTAAAGATGAAAAGACTGATCTCCATGCAGTTTGCCTGGTGTACTTCCCTGGGAGAAGGTGAGGTTTGCTTTTAGAGACATGTTCCCATAGGTGTTCAGTTTCTTGGAATGGGCAAGGTTGCCTTCTGCAAAGTGGGAAGTATTGGTGTGCAGATACATTCCCGGCCTCCCCCTTCCCCAGGGCATGGCACCCATCAAGCCAAGAGGCCAGAAGAGGACCTTTTTTGTAACGTCACTCAAAGGGCTGGAGTAGGGGCAAAAATGGCCAGAGATCCTTTTAGCATAATGGAGTAGAAGATTTTTTAGTGAGGGATTCATGGTCAGGAGGGAAATATGATTACTGTGTGATAGGTGCTTGAACTTCATTCTGTCCTTCATCCCTCTCCACCTTCCACCTAGAGGGCACAGAAAGGAGCCAAGTGACAAAATATGGGACAGGAAAAGAAGGTGTAGTCTGGAAGGGAGCAGAGACGAAACGGGTCTGTGGGCTCAGAGAGGAACAGCTAAGGGGGAGAGGCCTCCACCTACCTGGGACCCATGTCTGAGGCATGCTGGCCCCCGGGGAGGCAGTGAAGCTCTCTGGGCTAAGGACAACTGTTCCTGATCGCCTACTCATGCTAGGTCTGATAATGGCCCGAGAGGCAACTTTCTGGTCCTGGACAAAACGGTCTCATTCTTTTATCTGCAGGATACCATAGAAAGTGGACGACATTCATAGTTTGCTTAAGTCATCTCAAGCACTGCAGGCTGTGGCTCTCAGATGAAGCCCTAAGACTTGGCTGAGTTACTGCCACAGGAGCCTTCCTATTTATAAAAAAAACCCCAAACCACTCAGCCTTATATTTCAAGCAGGGCTTGCTTTAGAAAGATGAGGGAGATGGTAGACCTGGGCTTGGAATTTCCCTCCTTCACTCATACTTTCCCTTAGACTTTTTTGGACACAAAAGAACATTTCTGCAGCCATAGGAGCTCCTTTCCAAAGAGGAAAAGATTCTGTAGAGTCTTTCATATAAAGGGGAATGAGTAAAGGGTAAGCACTTCTCTTCCTTCTGTGTGAGAATTTAACCTGTGGTGACTGTGTGGCTCTGATACTCTGGCAACCTCTTAATGGTAGAACACACATTACATTTTCAGGCAGCATTGCTGAAAACAAAGCTGATCCCTGGTTGGTAAATTGCCTCTGGGCTAGAAAGAAGCCCAGATGAATGCTGTGGGCTTCCTGCTTTGTGTGGGAAAGGAAAGCTATACGGTCATGGGAGATATTAGCTCTTTTGGGAAGTATGTTAGCCAGGTAACCTCCTACCCCTGCCCAATGTGGAACTCATCCCTTGTACCTGAGATGCCTTTGGGAGATGGCTGAGTTGGAGAATTTGAAATGGAACACAAGGTGTATGCAATCTCCCTAGGCCCCAGGTCAGACAGATTCTAAGCTACACCCAGATACTAATGTCTATCTCCTTGTATTGTATAATCTTGCCTCTTGAGTAACTTCTAGTAATAGCTAGAATATGGCACTATTGAAGGATATCACTTCTGTGATGAGGTTACATAAAATTGGGAGTTCGGTGTTGCTACCAAATCCTCTTTTATTGGCTTCAGTGAAGCAGGTTGTCATGCCAGAGAGGCCCACATTGAAGGGCAGCTAGCAGTTCACAGCCAGTAAGGGAGCAAAGCCTTCATTCCACTAGTCAGCAACCACCTAGGTGAGCTTGGAAACAAATCTTCCCCAAGTCGAGCCTTCAGATAAGACCCCTGCCTGACACCTTGCTTGCAGCCGTGTGGGAGTCTGTAAAGCAGGGGGTCCAGCTAAGCTGTCTAGGATTCTTGACATAGGAACCAAGATAAAAGATTTATGTTGTTTTAAGCTGACAAATTTTAGGGTAATTGGTTGCTGAGATGACCAGAAGTCTTGATTTGCCTGGGACTGTCCTAGTTCTATCACTGCAAGTCTCACGTTCTAGTAAGCCCCTCAGCCTTGAAATTGGAAATGGAATTGAAACTGGAACTGGTGACTCTGGAACAGTTGTCTCTCCACTTGTGACGTAGCAATAGACACTTAGTACACTTGTGTGTGTCATTTCTCTCTCAAGTGGGCGTATTTTCACAATAGGTTCCTGGAAGAGGGTTTTTGGAGTCTAAATGGTAAATTCATCTAGAGTGTTAATAGATGTTTCCAAATTCCCCTTCACAGAGGTTGCACCATTTTGCACTCCCATCCAAGAGTGCCTGTTTCTCCGTGGTCTCCTAACAGTTTGTTTTTATTACCTATTTATTTGCTTAGCAAAGCAACTTAATCTTCTATTATATGTGTAAGCATAAGGTGACTCAAATTCCCTTAGAATAAACACATGCATTTAAATATTAATTCACACTTGTAGAATTGAACTGCGTGATTTCTACTTTGTTTATTCCTTCAAACTCGTTCCATGGAACTAGCAAGGGCATCCAACTGCGGCCTCTGGGAATGTTTCCCTGTTGGGGGTGGATATCATGAAAATTATGCACGGCCCTTTGCACATCAGCTTCCATTAGTATTTGCGTATTTAATGTGTGGCCCAAGACAACTCTTGGATAGGCATTCATAGCTAGCTGGGGCCGTAGGTGGACACCCCTGCAGGGAAACAAATGAGCCTAACTGAATGTCGTCACGCTGTCATGGTGAGTGTGTGTGTCTCCGTGTCTCCTCCTTCTCCTTTCCCCATAAAAGGGCTCCATATAACTGGTTGACTGAACTTTGAACTTCACTTCAATCCTGAGTAGACCAAGTATCAGGAGTAACTTCAGGACTGGATCAGGGCACCGAAAGAATATGTAGGGTGGTGGGGCAGAAGGGATGGTGATCCAGGGGACTCCTTTGTGACACTAACAGATTTGGTGAGTTAGTTGCATTATCAGGTGTGAAACTCAAGGAAATGAGCATGGCGAGGTTGGGAAGCCAGTGAGTTGGAGAGCATGTGCTCTGTCTAAATAATCCATTCCAGCCCCATGTAGCCATGAAGGGCTTCAGCCCAGTGTTGCCACTGTAGTTTTTCAAATAAACTGAAATAAGAAATTTAGGAAATCTTCAGTTTTGGCTCCTTAAAGTAACAGACAAAAAACAAAAACAAAAACAATTCCCCTTCCCATAATATATAACCAAAAACTGTGTCTCCAGGCCTGCTTTGGCCTGCAGGCTGATAGTTTGAGGTTGTGGGAATGTGGGAACAGGAAAAATGAATCAGCATTTACTACGGAGCATCTGTGGGCCATTGTTTTTCACCTGATCCTGGGATATGTGTACCATCAGCCTAATCTTCCAGATGAGGAAACCAAAGCTCAGAGAGGTTAGGTAGCTGGTCTGAGATCACACAGAAAGTAGTGACAGATCTGTGCCCAGGTGTTCAGACTACCCAGTATGTGCTCCATTCTACCTGGCCGTGGTCAGTGGTTTCTATGGCATGAATGATCTTTTAATTTTCCTCAGATAGAATGTTCCAGAGCTAAAATCAAGAGCAATATCTTCTTAACTTTGGCATAAATGAACAGACACAACTGTGTTTACAATCGTTTGAGAAGCGTCCTGGGAGGTTCCCTGTGTAATACCCTATAGAGTGTCATCCCAGCGTTGGCAGTGGCTTCCTCTCACTGGGAAAGACAAGGAGTAAAAACCTGCCAGCTTTGATTTTCCCTGTACTGGTTTGAACTCCCCTTTTAAGAACCATTATGGAGATGAAGAAAACTGAAGTACGGGTAAGTTTCAATGATAAGGCTGGTGTAGACTGACTGTTCCGCTCTGTCCTGTACCTCTCAGCGCCGGTGGTCCTATTGACTGGGCCTCTAGTTTATCGGCCCTGTGCCCCCCCCACGTGGCTCCTGGGACAGGCTTTGAGGTAGTGTTATAGGGCATTTGTGAAATGGTGTGAATGAGGCTCTGCACGCAGAAATGAGGCTAAGCAGGGTTGGGCCCAGTGGCGATCAGTTACACTGGCTGTGGTGTATTTTATAACCCGAAGAGGCTTTTTCATTATGATTTTTGTTTTTATCATGTTTTCTAGTTACTTTTTCATAAATCTTTTTTATGACTTTAATCGCCAGTTTTACCTACTCTTTCCACCCATCTGTGGCTTCATTTTTTTTTTTTTTTTTAAGTTTTGGAACTTGCACCTCTCTATACTTGTTTTGTAAATTTAATTACGTTTTCAATGATTAGGAGAAAGTTGTCTGCACACTTTGGAGTCCAGATAAGTCAATACAAATTATGTAGTGTAGTAGGAAGTATTTTATATCTGTTTATATACACTGAATATTACACTGAATATTAATGTAAGAAGATGGGAGGCCAGGTGCAATGGTTTGCCCCTGTAATCCTAGCACTATGGGAGGCCAAGGAAGGAGGACTACTTGAGGTCAGGAGTTCGAGACCAATCTGAGCAGAGTGAGACCCCATCTCTACAGAAAATAGAAACATTAGCCAGGTGAGGTGATTCTTGCCTATACTCCCAGCTACTTGGGTGAGGCAGAAGGATTGCTTGAGTCCAGGAGTTTGAGGTTGCTGTGAGCTATGATGATGACACTGCTGTACTCTAGCCAAGGTGACAGAATAAGACTCTGTCACAAACAGTCAAGCAAATACAAAACCCCAAAGAGGATGGGAGAAACTGGTAATCTTGCTGCTAAAGTAACTTTTCCCTGATGGGTGTGACTTACAACACCTATTCTGTTTCAGTTTAACTAAAAAAGAAAAGAGATTAGCAAATTAAAATATTAGAGATCTCCTATGAGATCAGTAAATTTTTTCTCTGAAAGTTAAACCAGGGGGAAAATTATGCTATCAACAACTTTTCATTTTTGACTTTCTCTCTCTAGTTTTCAGTTTCATTTTATAAAGTTAATTAGATCCTAGAATAAGCTAGAAATTACTTTTGGCTGCTGTTAATAGTGATTTGAAATACAAGTGACATTAACACAATATGATCTTTTGTTTTTCTTCCTCATGTCAAACAGAGTCAAGGAGTCTATTATAGTAGCTCCATGGTTGTCAGGAACCCAGGATCCTTTTATCTTTTTTGCTTCTCTGTCTTCAGTGTGTGCCTTCCATGTTCAAAGTTACCTTATTGTCAAGAAATGGCTGCTGGAGCTCCATCCATTACTTCTGCATTGCAGACATCAGGAAGAAGGAAAGGAGATGGGTGCTGGCACCTACATTACTTGAATCAACTTCTTCTGGAGACCTTTTCTTGAAACGTTCACCAGTAAATTCTGCTTCAATCCCATTTGTTGCCTGCTTCTGTAAGGGACCTCTAGAAATGTGTTTTTTTGTTTGGGCACGCTTCAAGGTCTAACTGTGTCTGTTAATAAGGAAGAAGGTAGATTGGCTGTTGCAAGGGCAGGTGGTAACCTCTACTCCAGTTCCTGTGGCTAACTCCTACTACTTCCCATGCCAAGCAGGTCCAATAACCCAGGATGTGGTGGTGAGGGTAGGGAGAACAGGCTATCTTAGTCAGTACAATCCAAGGATAATTTGCGCCAGGCTTGCTTATGTGGCTAAATTGGCATGTGTCCTCATATCCTTGTATTACCATATAGTTACAATGTGAAATGTTAGTTTCTTGTGGCTACTGTCACAAATAACCACACACTTCTGTTGCTTAGAGCAACAGAAATGTATTCTAATTCTGGAGGCTAGAAATCCCAAGTCAGTTTCACTGAGCTGAAATCAAGATACTAATAGGGCTGTAGTTCCTTTGGGGTTATAGGAGAGAATGATTCCCTACTTTTTCCAGCTCTGGAGGCTTCCAGCAGTCTTCGGCTTGTGACTACATCACTCCAGTCTCTGCCTCTATCTCCACATCACCTCTCTTTGCTCAGAACTCACTCCCTTGTAAGGATTTCCAGGATTACATTTAGGACAGACCTGATAATCCAGGATGAGCATTCCCTCTCAAGACCCTTGACTGGATCACCTCTTTTGCTCTGTAAGGTAATAATAATGCTTTTGCTGTCAAGGTAATATTCAGAGGTTCTAAGGATTAGAACATGAATTTATCTTTTGGGGAGCCACCATTCAGCTCACTAGTTTCTATCCTAAATTAAGTTGTCTGTCATTTATGTACATTTTTTTTTCCTTCAGAGACAGGCTCTCACTTTGTCACCCAGGCTGGAATGAAGTAGCTGAATCGCAGTTCACTGTAACCTTGAATTCCAGGACTCAGGCAGTTCTCCGCCCTTAGCCTCCCAAGGAGCTAAGACTGTAGGCATGCACCACAACACCCAGCTAAATTTTTATTTTTGTAGAGACAGGGTCTTGCTGTGTTGCCCAGGCTCATTTCAAACTCCTGAGCTCAAATGATCCTTCTTCAGGCCCCCAAAGTGTTGGGATTACAGGTGTGAACCACTGGCTGGCCTGTGCTGGGGTCCCACCCTGGGGGGCAGGGTCCATTAGGACCTGTGGATCTAATGTCAGTTGACTGAAGAAATGTAAAGGTAGAAATGATGAGAGACAAAGAGACAAGACACATGAATATACTTTTCAAAGTTGGGAGCACAGAGGACAACCGCCTGTTTGTGGGGTTCTGGTGGGTAACCCTGAGTGTCAGTCCCACTCAGCTTTTATTGAAGGCTATTTGCTCATTAGCCCAAAGGATTAAGAAGATGCGAACAAAGATGTCAGCAATTTCTCTGAGAGAGCATTTCAGCTCCTATTGTTCCTATAATCATTAACTTTAAGGGTCTGAGCAGTCTTGAGAATCTGGAACCTGAGCCTTATGTGGGGGCAGTCTCCTATCTGTGGTCACACACACAGATTCCTGGGGGGAGGGTGTTAATACCCACTAGTTTACTGTGGAGTAAAACCCCACTGGTATCAATCGCCTCTGAAGAATCAGTGGGATAGAGGAAGTTTCCTCTCATCACCAGCACAGAGGGTCTTCCTCTGATAAGGGACATAAACCCTCCTAGCATATTTCAGGACTTGAGATGTTCCCTTGATTTCTGCCCCAGCCATAATACAAATCTCCACAATGGGTATTTGTTTTGGCTGTTGACTGGGCAGGAGACGGCCTAGTTAATGTTTCTTGCTAGGCGTTGCACACAGCATTATTCCTTTACAGTGTTTAGAGACCCAGCAGGAGTGATAGCAAGCTGTATCCCCTACAGGCCAGGCTTCTAGGAAAAGCAGGAAACTCTCTCAGATAAGAAATTTAGCAGTGGCTATTTTAAAGGTAAACTAGCTAACTTTTGTTGTTCCACCTCACTTAGCTTAATTTTTTATTTTCTCCTGTTTCTGGGGAAAATAAAAAAGTTCTTTCCTTTGCCAAGAATGGGGTCTTCGGTCCCCATTCTGCCTGTAGGCCTATGTAATTTTTTCCTTGCTGATGTAAGGCAAGTTGGTCTTCTTCCAAGTATGGGGAAACGTATTATACAAATATGATCGAAATCATACAAAGAACCAAATATTTATCTTTTCTTATGTTGTAGATAGTATCAAGCTGATTTGTTAGTTGTTATGACTTTGTATTTTGGGTTCTGTTGGTTTTTGTTGTCATATGTAAGTCTATTATTTTTCACACTATTTTTTTTTTATTTCAGTTTAATATGAGGGCACAAATGTTTAGGTTACATTGTTTTCTTTCTAAGATAAAGTTCAAGTTGTGGTTGAACCCTTCACCCAGGGGAAAAGCTGAACACCCTTACATTGTGCATATTAGGTGTATGACCTTTGGCGGCCAGCCCCATTTCTGTGATAGCAAGTAGAGAATTTAATAGCACTTCTAATAAAATGGGTATAGTTTTTATAGCTTCTTTGCTTTCATTTTAAGACGGTTTTGATAATTAAAGAAAATAAAAAATGGAAAAATACTTTATAAACCATAAAGTACCATGTAAGCATATTGAGCCCTATTGCATGGCGAGTGATCTTTTTGGCCCCCAAGGGAGAAGGGGTGTAAGGAATATGTGGTTTATTACAGCAACCACGCTTCCAGGATTTCCTGGAACTGTCCTCCCACTGCCCCTGAAAATTCCACATGCTAGACATTGTGTCTCAATTGTTAGTTCAGAAATATATTCATTATGGAGCTGGTTTCACAAGAAAGTTCCTAAACCTCATTGAAGTTAATTGAGATTGTTTCTCTATTACTGTTAATTTTTTTAGTTTTGAAAGATGAAAAAAGCTAGTTGCATGCATGTAATATACATATGTCCTTTGCTTTTGGGGAGCCTGAAGGAGGCCATTTTTGCCAATTAACATATATATATTATATATATATGTTCACATATATATGTATGTATATGTTAATTGGCAAAAATGGTCTCTCCTTTCAAGTTTGTATTTATATTTACATGATTAGTTTCATTTTCCATTTTTTAATATGAAGTTGGTTTCAAATCAACTAAGCCCAAAGGAGTGTCTTGGCTCAAATATTTCCCTCCTTCTGTTTTTCTTTCCCTCCTTCCCCTTCCCTTCTTTTGCTTTCTCTCTCTTTACATCCAGAAACTTGATCCAGGAAGTAAAAATCTGTCGTCTCAGGAAAAAGTTTGCTTTCAAAGAAATTGTTTCTGCTGAAGATAAAGTTCCTACAAAGTAAGGCATTTTCATAAGGAAAGTACATCCTGCTTTACTTCATTGTTGAGGTGGGCAGCAAGGTTAGCTCACTGATGTCCACACAAGGAGAGATGTTGCAAGAGGAGCACATGCTATTCCCAGTGCTCACAGCCAGGACCACGTGCTTTCTTTGATGTATAACAGCAGGGTTCATGGAGTTGGATAGGATGTGTGTGCACAGTCTCTTCTCATATGTAAAGTTTTAAATGAGGCATCATTAAAAACACCCTACTCTTCCTGGTCCTTTCTAAAATAGAGACTAGGCTGAAATCTAGTTGTGTTTCTGAGGGCTTGTTGCTCTCTGTACCTGACATAAACATATACAGAGTCAAACACAGCCTCACATATTCTCAATTTCTTTTTGGGACCTCCTTGGATTACAATTCTGGAAATTGGATGAAAAGGCTGAAAAAAATTGGGTTCTTCCCATCCCTGCCCACCCTTTTTCCCCTGGTTTATCTTACTTCTCTTCCATCTTCGCGAGGGAACCATGAGGGGCTGGTTTTGATGGCCAGACATGCTCCACCCCACCATGCAAATCTGTATGTTCTTTAACTCTGCTCCAAGACCAGAAGGAAGTGGTGGGACCCAGATTATCTTAATACAAAAAAAAAAAAAAAAGGTTTGCAAAAGATGACTTACCAAGTAGATAACTCCAGGAGCTTGCAAAGTAACAGACAGTCTAACAATGCCTTGACTAGGCCTAATCAAATCTGCCTAGGTGTTGGAAGGGACAACAGGGAAAGCTTGTGCTGAATACCTGGTGAGACCACTCTGTCACTGCCAGGTCCTAACATGCTCTTATATGGATACACCTTTGGGTGAACATATCACCAAAGAAAGGAATGACAGGATAGTACCCCTGCGAGCCCCATAGACGTCCTTCATGGCAGGGACTATCAGTATAGGACGAGGGTGGCAGAGTCTTTGTGAATGTAAACTCTTACAGAGTTTCTGCCCTGACCCCATGGCCCTCGTGAGCCATGTTTTTGATAGAAAAGTATCATAACCCTTAGGTATGTTAGGGATGGAAATAAATTGAGAATAACTGTGAAGTTTATAATGCCATGGGCCTGTGATCTTGTGCTAGCTTGCATGGCTAGATAAGCTTATCCTCTGTGTGAGTCAAGTTCAGGCATGGATGCAGAACCAGTAGAAGACAGATGAATAGAAAAGACAGACTGATAGAGGATAGAAAGAGAACAAAAGATTGAAAGAATGATAGAGTGATAGATTTTTTAAGGGATTGGCTTGAATACTGTGAAAGCTGGCTAAGCAAGTCTGAAGTCTGTGGGCAGGCAGCCTGGTGGGGAGATAAAGAGCAGGTTGGCCCCCAGAAGCCAGCTGCAGCTGTCGTAGGCAGGGAGGAAGAGAAGGTACAAGCCTTCTTTAAGGGTTTCCACTGATGAAGTCAGGCCTGACAAGATATAAGACGCTTTTTGTTGTTTTGATTTTTATCTTTTCTCTCTCTTTCTCGCTCTCTTTGGTTTATCTGAGTCAGTTTTGATTCTATAGTAGTCTTACTAAAAGTAGTTGATTAAGGACTTTAATCAGATCTGCACAATTTCCTTATAGGAGTGCCTAAATTTGCATTTGATTAAATAAATAATCAAAAGCTAGATCTGGGAGGGGTGTGTGTGTGTGTTTGTGAGTGTCTGTGTATGTTACAAAAGGGGCTGCTGCTTCCTCTCCGTCCTGGCAGTTTAGCCTAGCCAGGTGGACATATCAAGAAGTGACTCTTCCTTCCCTCCCTCCCTGCCTCTTTCCTCCTTTCCTCTTCCTGCCTTAAAAAGTCCAGACTGTTTTGAGACTTGGAACTTAATCATGTGTAAGGTGCAGGTGGGCTTTTTAGAAAGTGTCTGTTGGAAAACACTGCAATGCATAGGTTCTGTTAGTGGCCTTTGGCCTTTTCTCACCATCTCAAGGTGCCTGTTCATCCTCAGATTCAAGGCCTTGGCTGCCCTGTTTGCTACCCCCACTCCCAAATCATTCCAGGCTAGGCTGCGAGTCCCGGAGCCCAACAGGGAAAGGTTTATGCAACTGGAGAACTGACCGCCAAGCACTGACAGGAAGGACTTTCATGTGGGAACCTCTCCGCTGGCCAAATCTGTGCACGTGAAGCAGCCACAACCAACAAGGCTGTGAACAATGCCAATCGTGTTGACTTCACAGCACACAGAGATGCAGCCACTTTTCAGATTCATTTTAAGAAAGGGATGAATCGACTGTCGTTGGCAAACAATTCCGCATTGTCATCCCTCTCTGCGTAACACACTCCACGCTCTAGGAAGCACGGGGTGCTGGGGAGACAGCCCTGCGTGCTGGTCAGTAGATGAAGGCCAGCCACCCCATGTCCAGATTTGCTGGATGCTCTGTCTTAACATTACTCAAACGGAGTAGCAGTTAAAACCTTTAGTCCAAGTACTTTTCCTCTAGGGAAGGTCTTTTTACCTGGAAGGCCAGTCCAGAGGCAGGCGTGTGGCATGTCTACAGACTACTCAGCCCAGAGCCACACGCCAGGGGACCGTGTTCTTCTTTTCCTCTCCTCAGTGCTGAGCTGATGGAATCACAGGTTTGTGCGATTCCAGTCTCTTATTTACCTTGAGATAACAGGGTGGCCCATGCAGCTCGAGCGCAGGGCTTGAAAACGCACAGATTTCCCTCCGAGGCTACACAGCCCCGGAGATGACCAGAGGGTCAGAATTTCCTGGCAGTGGAGCCAGCTCAGGGCTCAGCCTCTGAGAAGAGCTCAGCCTGCAGGTCCTCTGCCTCGGGGAAGGGATCCTGCATGGGGAAAACAAACTTTTTCCCTCGTGGTCTTCCGAAAAAGCACCTAGCATACGCCCTGTTCTTATTTCCTCTTCATCTCCTGAGATGTTGGAGAGATGAGCAACTTTTCTGTGAAGACCAGACAGATAGTAATGACTCAGGCTCCGTGGGCCACGCGGTCTCTGCAGCAACCATTCAGCTCCTCCAATGTAGCAAAACGGCAGCCACAGACACGAGTGAGCGGGGCTGTGTTCCCATAGATTTTATTTATGGACACTGAAATCCTTGAGCTTCACATCATTTGTAAGTGTGACACAATATTCCTCTTTTGGTTTTTCAGTCATATAACAATATAAAAACCATTCTTAGCTTATGGGTCAAACTGAGGTGGTGGGCCCATCCGGAGCTTATGGGTCATACTGAGGCTGTATGTGGCCCGTCTATGCTTTGCTGACACGTGTCTTCACTTGTCTTTTTTTTTTTTCAGAGACAGAGTCTCACTTTGTCGTCCTCTGTAGAGTGCGGTGGTGTCACAGCTCACAGCAACCTCCAGCTCTTGGGCTTAGGTGATTCTCTTGCCTCAGCCTCCAAACTAGCTGGAAACCATAGGCGCCCGCCACAAAGCCCGGGTATTTTTTTGTTGCAGTTTGGCCAGGGCCGGGTTCAAACCTGCCACCCTCGGTTTATGGGGCCAGTGCCCTACTCACTGAGCCACAGGCGCTGCCCAGCTTCACTTGTCTTAGAGCATCTCAGGATGCCACCTAGAATTTGAGAGCTTCTGGGTCCCTTCCAGCAGCAGGATCCAACATTTGGACAGAAGTCTTATACCTGGCCCGAGGTACCCTGGCCTCAGTTTCCACATCTTCTCTTGGGGACTATCATTATTTCCCTAGCATCCCAATGTAGCAATAAACTAATGATCGTAAAGTCCTCAAAGAAATGTGAATTGAAGTTCAAACATCTTTTGTAGTTGGACTGCCATTTTTCTCTCATTCGTTGTGGTTTTGAAACATTTTATTTCTCTTTAACCACCTCTTCTGTGAGCCTTGTTGGCTTTGAGAATTGTGGTAGTTTGAACAAAAAAGATAAGCTTGTCACTTAGATTTTTGAAGTCAGGGAGGGTATCAAAAGTCGCTGGATGTCCACATGCTGTGGGGCCGTTTTGGTTCAATTAAGTGCCCACTGGAGCCCACTTAAAAGCTCTATCTTGTCTATATCTCTGCTCTGTGTCTGCCTAGGAGAAAACCTTTTTCTAAGACATCATTTGGTTGCCAGTGATGTATTGCTGTCGTGAAGCTTTCAGGGGAGGAAATACTTTCAAACACCCACGTGTTGGGCATGATTCTGTATGTGAAAATGTAACAAACCCTTTGGATAAGGTTCCTTGTGAGAGTTTAATCACAACTTATAAGTTTTGGCTTTTTTTAGGGCTGAACAACCTTTCATACGCTTTGACTTTTGTTTCCTCTGCTCTTAGGATTGAGGGTCATCTGACCTCAAGTAAAAGACTATTATGTAGGAATCAGATAAGGTGAGAGAGGGTGACAAAAGGCTCCTTTTTGCCTTTGCCTGCACCAAGTCTGTCCTCACAAAGGAGCCGAGAGAGATAAGCCTGTGACACGCTGTCATCCTTCAGGCAGGGACTAGGACTGCACCAACACTGTCCCCGTCTCTGATTTTCTTTGACACAGAAAGAAAGAAGGCTGGAGTTTTGTCCTTTTTAATGCCTTTAGGTTTGTAAAGGATTTTGAAGTGTAGTTTATCATACCATTAGATTGAAAATAATAATACTGTTCTTCATAAAAATGACACGTGTCCTCTGAAAATGCTCAATAGTTTTATCAGCCACATACACAACTTCAGCAAGCTAGAAAGGCCTGATTCCTCATCCTGCCCAGCAGGGCCCAGGGCTCAAAGAGAGTCCAATCCCGGACTTTCTTTTTTTTTTTTTGATGCACAGTCTTACTTGGTTGTCCAGCCTAAAGTTCCATGGCATCAGCCTAGCTCATAGCAATCTCTAACTCCTGGGCTCAAGTAATCCCGCCTCAGCCTCCCAAATAGCTGGGATTACAGGTGACACCACAATGCCAGCTATTTTTTGAAATGGGACACGGCTATTTTCAGAAACAGAGTCTCTCCTTAGCTCAGGCTGGTCTCGATCTCCTGGCTCAAGCAGTCCTCCTGCCTCCCAGAGTGCTAGGATTACAGGAGTGAGCCACCGCACTCAGTCCGGACTGTTGTTCATGGGTATTTCAGGATTGTTCTCAGCAAAAGGGAAGCCCTTCCTGTGCCCTCCTGCTCGGCCCCACCCCCGGGTGGCTGGAGGCAGCCTGGACTGCAGCATATTTGTTCTCAGCCTAGAGGGAGGGAGTTGTCCATGGGGCTTGGGGATTTTATAAAGGGCTAAGATTTGCTCTTCTTCAGTTCCAATTTCACCTGTAAATGTGACAGGATGCCTCCTGCCCGTAGTGCCTGCCACAGGACTTGGTAACACAGGGCTGCAGGCAGAGACCCCTGCAGACCCCTGCTCTTTCTGAACACCTGTTGTCCCTACCTGTAAGAGTTAGTCTTTTGGTTTTTGCTTCTGTCCCCATCCCACGCATACTCACGCACACACACAAGACCCAAGGCCAGGCCTGGTGCTCATCCGCAAACTGTCCAAAGTGTTGACAACACCTGACACGTGGTGACAGGAAGGATAGCCTTCAATACTACAGAGAGCAAGTGTGCCCACAGAGCCGTGGGGGCCTGTTCCCCTTATTAGCTGACCAAGCGAATACTAATAACAGTGGTCTACTAGAAATAGAACGATTTATTCCTTGGAAAACATGCATCTAGTATCAAATATTGACTGAGTGATTACTGTATGCCAGGCACAGAGCTAGAGGTAAGGGGCTGAGTGATGGGGAAAAGATTTACCACTCATTAAATCTCTTGGGCAAATATCTGAACTTCTCTAGAATAAGACTGAATCGATAGCACTGGCTCGTCTGATAGTCTAAGAGTTCCACAGAAATGGGGAAGCAGGAGGGAAGGTTAACTTTGGTGTCAGCAGCAGAAATGACTTCTGACGGGAGGTTCTGTTCAGTAATAAAACTATCCAGAGGAAAGAATGAGGAAACCGTAAGTTGGTCTGGACACAAGGAGAAACCAGCCCATTGTCAAGGGAGTTAACTAGAAGTTGCAGGTCCCCTTCAGAAATGGATCATTTGCTTCTTTCACAATAAGGAGCTCTTCGGCCTGTGTGGGTCGTTTATATCAACACAACTAGGGCAAAGAGAGGAAAGAGCTCTCCGCTGTGGCTGGTCGTTGCTTTGGTTATCTGTCCCTTCCTTGAATAGACCAAGGGATCTAAGTCACCTTTGGCAAGTGAATCTGGAGGATTTGGGATGGAAGAAAAGAGAAGGCCTTGAAGCCACTCAGAGCAGCCTTGACTCACTCTCTTTAATGACTTCCCAAACAGTTTAATCTCGGTGCGCCCCTGTTTCCTCATTTCTGCAAAGAGGGCTAATAGAAATTCTTTGTATTTGGGTAATAACGTATTATTTTCAGAATAGTCTCACACGCATGCCTATATAACTCTGAACAGGAGGTAGAGGGAAAGGAAAGCAGGTGTTAATTTGCACAAATCCTCTGATAATGGGCTATCCTGGGAACAGCTACCCATGGCGAGATTTTGGACCAGGGCCCTGGTCTATCTAGAACTACTTTTAAATTTATTTTAATGTGCCCTTTGACCTTGAGATCCCTCAGACTTATGACCATTATAAAGGTGGTCATTATAAACATCATTGCTCACACAACAAGATTCCAACTCCACATAACATGAGCTAGATTTGTCTCTGAGAAATATGTCACTCGATTTCGTTTAACTGGCATAATAAGCTCTTGGAAGCATTAGACATTACTGAGACAAGCATGGGAGGCTCTAGATGCATGGAGCTGGTACTTCCCAGGTGGGTGGTTTTGTAGATGAAGCACCCAGCACACACAGCACAAATGGTTGGTTCTTCCATCTAGTTCATATTTAACGGTTCAGGATGAACTTCAGAATGAAATAGCAATTTCTTTATTCTCTATCCCAATAGAATTTTGAAGGCTTCTGGCGGTATTGTGCATTGAAAGCCTTCATTAGCAATGCTAGCACTTCAGAAGGCAATGAGTGACTCATACAAGGTCCAGAAATAGCACTGAGGAAAATTGCTTTTATGTAATTTTTTCTCAGAATGTCATGCTGTGAATACTTATTATCTCAGCAGAAACACGTGGGAAAGATCACATCTTCCTGGGCCTGCAGGGGTCCTCTGGCTCTCAGAGCCATGTCACTGCCTTATAGGCTTCCAGGAGCCACCAGAAATTTGGGGGCAGCTGTTTTGGGCACAACAGGGGAGTGAACAAGTGCAGCGGGTCTGAGCGGTGACTTCTGTCTTCAGCTGCAAAAGCATCGCATTCACCATGTACACCCTAATTCAGTGATGTGTTGGTTTATTTTTTGTTAGTTTTATTTTTGCTCTCCCAAAGAAACTCTTAAAATAATTTTGGAGTTTTAGTAAAATACACATGATGGAAAATTCACCGTTTTAACCATTCTTAAGCACACAGTTCAGTGACATTGAGTACATACACATTTTTGTGCTGCTGCAACCACCATCCAGTTCCAGTACTTGTCCATTTTCACCAACTGAAACTCTGTACCCATCAAGAAATAATTCTTCGTTTCTTCTCCTCCCAGCCCCTGGAAACCACCATTCTGATTTCTGTCTCTGTGAATTTGACTATTCTAGGTAGCGTGTGTAAGTGTAATCATACAGTATTTGGCCTTTGTTGACTGGCTTATTTCACTTAGCATAATGTCTTCAAGGGTCGTCCATGTTGTGGTAAGTGTCAGAATTTCATTTCACATTAAGGTTGAATAATGTTTCATTGTATGGATATACCACATTTGGTTTATTCATCTATCTATCAATGGGATCTTGGGTTGCTTCCAACTTTTGGCTACTGTGAATAATGCATGAACATGGCCATACAAATATCTATTGGACACTTTGCCTTTAATTGTTTTGATATATACCCAGTGAAATTGCTGAACATAGAAAGAGAAGGACCTGATGGAGGTAGGTCATAAAATTTGTTCTATGCCGGGAGAAAGAGAACAGAGGTAGATCATCCAGGACTCTGAGCCTAGTGAGATGGATGGAGGTAGCTGCCCAGGCAGGGTGGGGAAGGAGAGAACAGTGAGCCTGATCTCAAAGGAGGGCAGGCTATTGGCCTTTTAGACTTTGAAACACATCTTGGAGAGGTTGTAGTCAGCTTAGAAGGAACTCCAGAAAGTTGAACCAGGGTCAATACCTCCAGGGACCATTCTAATGGACACCACCAGGAATCCAGGCAGAGGAACCAAATCAGCTTCCTCCCCTTTGCTGCTGGGTGGGACCCTGCCATGGGCAGCTGTCCCCTTGCCCAGTGATTGTCCAGTTGTAGGAGGTCTGCTGGTTTTTCCCATTAGAGAACTTGAGTATGATTTGCGAGTGTTCTGGTCTTAAAGCTGTTGTGGGGAGGTAGAGATGGACACATTTCCTGAAGTTTCCTGCATTCAGTTGGTCCTCAGGAGCCAAATCAGACTCGAGTTTCATGCAAGGCTCCTAAGGGATCCTCAGAGAATGACTGTGCTTTGTGCAGCCCTTCCGACTGTGAAAAGACTGAGTGAGAGGGCAGAGGAAATGGGGGCAGACATGAAAGTCAAGGCAAAGGCTTAGGATGGTGCCTTCAGAGGCCTGGATTCATCTGGCTGGGTACTGGACCTCTCCTCCTCAGGCCAGGTCGGCCAGTGCCCCCAGGACTGGCACCTTACCCCATGCTGCTTCTCACATTAGGCAATGACCTCGGCAGCCTAGATAACAGCCACTCTTGGAAAGATTAGCATTTTACATACTTAGTTTAAAAAGAATTATGTAACTGGTGTTCTACTTTTTCCTAGAATCTTTGCCTCTCTAAGGACTAGTCCTTGCTCTTGCAAAGTGAAGGAAGAAAGTGATCCAAAAAATATTGGGACACAGGAATTTTTGATTAGCATCCCTAGCCAAGTGATAAAGATATATTACATGCTCCGAAATTCTACAAGAGCCCATCCAAATCCCCGCTTTGTTGCCTAAAGGGGCCTTTGCAACACAATAGCTCACACTTCAAGCCCAGATTTCAAGTCTGTGATGTGAGGTGGCCAGTGAGGGGGTTTGGCCCCATGACAACTTGGAAAGCTTGCTGTGATTTGGAAAGAACAGCAGCCCTATTCTGAATAGGAACAGGGAAAAGGGGACAGAATTCTCAGCTGAACAGTAATGAGAATAAAATGAAACTGCTTCAAAAAGATGTCCAGCCAGCGGCAGAGGAGTACACTTGTGTGTGCTGCCAGAGGCTGGGGCTGGGACCTGGGTCATGGTCATGTCAGGGGCAGACTGACTGGGGCCAATGGGATGCTTGCTTTAAGAGCTTCCAGGCCACTCTCCTAAAATGTGCTTTCCTCAGACTTTACCAAAGAATTCAGTCTGTATATAAAAACAAGGATTCTCTTGTTTGATTGTCTAGGTTTCTTGCATTCTGACCTGTGGTTTCTTTAGATTTGAGTGGCACAAAAGATACTGATTTTTATGCATCTTGGCTATGGGATCTAAACAAAAAGAGGGGACATTTCTTTTAATGATTCACAGGCTATGGCAAGAATTCTCCTTTAAGAATCAGGGCAATGGAGCTAATTCTGCTGCTCGTCTGCAACTCTGGCTATTTGAAATGATGTTACATTACTTTTTACCTCTCGGGCCCCTGCTTCCTCATTTTATAAAGAGTGAAGGTGGGTGGGAGGTGGCTGGATTAGACGCCCTTTGTCCACAACTCAGAGGGCTTTGGGTATGTCACTGTCAGAGGCTTGAAGGAGTTTATGTACATCTTTGTGCATGGAGGCTTTCCCTCCTGGATTTTATCACAGTTTAAGAAGTCTATGGCATCTCAAATGTTAAGAACTCTTGGAATAGACCATTAAACATCTCCCACTCTGACAGTCTTTGAAAATGCTGTTGCCCATCTGAAGTTGTTTTGGTTTGTTTGAAAGGTGGCTGTGATGGTATTTTCCTAATATCTGTCCTATTTTCTCATTGTAATGTGCAAACAGTTGCAGGGATACGAACTTCTCAGGTTCACTCTCATTTTCTGGCCTCAGCTGGCCTGTCTTGGGAAAAATAAATGAAGAGGTAAGAAAGAGGCATCTTCATCCCTTTAATGTTCGTAGTCCCTGACTGTCTGCTCATGGCATTCCTGTGGGTCTCAGCCTCACCCTGGAGCCCAAGAAGACTTCTGCTCTGGGTCCTTTTCCTTTTGATCCCTTTTTTTCTCTGCCCCAACCTTGCTCCAGCCTTCTGGGCACTTACGATGGTGTCCTGCTAACCCCATTGTGAGCTGAAAGAATTGTAAGTCAAAACTGCATTTGATATACCTAGCCCAACATCATGGCTTAGCCCAGCCCACCTCAAACCTGTTCAGGACACTTACATTAGCCTCCAGCTGGGCACAATCATCTGGAACACAGGGCACTGAAGGGGACTGGTCGTTCACCCTCATGGGAACTTACCTGACTGGGAGCTCCCACTTGCTGTCACTGCCCACCATACGGGAGACTATCACGCTGCATGTCACTAGCCTCAGAAAAGGTCAAAATTCAAAATTTGATGTACAGTTTTCACTGACTACTTATTGCTTTCATATCATTGTAAAGTAGTCATGGTAAATTAAATGAATTGTCCAAAATTGAGAACCATCTCAATGTCAATTCTACATCCATTCTTTATTAAATAATTGACTGTAATTGAAAAGCTACATGGGGAATGATGGTTGAGCAGGTGAAATTTTTCATACCTCCGGAATCCTTTCTGCCTTTGTGATAAGATTATCTACTGCTAAACGACTGACCTCTGCACTTGTAGAAGGCACTGCAGTTGGGGAGATGAGTTCCTTCTGAAGGGAAAAGTTCCTGGTACAGATTTCATACTGGCTGAACTTGCTGGGAACACCCACAAAAGTGGCGCATTGGACCATTCTGCCCACAAGCATTTTAAAATAAAAATGAAATAAATGATCCTCTGTTTGACATACACAAAATTCACTGTTTCAAAAACACTTTCAACATGATTTCTGCTCCTTTAGATTTCTTGTTCTAAGGATTTTGTCCCGCCCAGCAGGGGAATTACTGAATATTCTGAGAACTGTGTCTTCTGCCCTGAGAGTGACCTTTTCAGTGCAATGCCATTTCACAAGGATGGTCACAGACAGACCGTGGGTCTTCCTGAGAGATGTAAGAGTGTGCGTGATGGTGGTGGGAGAAGAGAGTTCTGCCTACATCTCCTATTTGTGTGCATTGGACATCATTAATAGCTTTGCTTTCCTTGAATTGTGAGAAAACGGTTTCCGTGAAGTAGTACCTGGTGAAGTAAGCTGACAGACAAATTGTTAGGGCATTGCTATTAAAGGTTCCCTTGTATCTGTTTTGCAAAAGTTGCTAAAGCATGAGAAGGGTGTGTAATAGTGAGACCTTCCTATGTTCTCTTATGGGAACTCTCATTTTGTTTTCAGAGAATACAAGTTCAATTTAAGCCATTCGGAATTCTGAAAAGTATGGACTTTCCCTTTTATTTTATTTTTTTTTAAATGAAAGGTCTTCTATATCTAAGTAATATTAAACATATAATATTGTAAGGAATTATTTTATGGCTACAAATTCATAAATTCAGATTTATACTTTTTACCCATAATGTTTCAGGTACCTGTCAATACATACGTGTGAATGTATGCAATCCCAGAATTCATTTCACTATTTATCCCAGGATACATTTCAGTGATATTTGAAAGCTGGGACAGTTAACCTTTTCCCTTCCACTTAGTAACCCTCTTTTATCAGCTTTATTTTCTCTAGAATGTTTTAAGAAAATGTACAGAAACATTTCTATTCACATCACATGTCCCCAAAGCCCTCTTGTGGGATGAGGTTTAACTCTTTAACAGAGGCCCTTTGATAGCTAAAAATTTGATGTTCAGCAATTACTGCTTTTTGAGAACTCCAAGTACACCCAGCATTGCCATTTTTAAAACAATCGGCTCTTTTCTCTGGGTCCATTTCTCATCTCACTTGGCTCCCCAAAGACATATGAGACAGGCCCTCTGTTTCTACTGAAGTAGAACAACTGACATTTGTAGCCCAGCTGGAAGCAGAGAGGTGGAATGACTGATTCATGCTTTCAATTTTTCTTCTTTTTCAGCTGAAAATGTGATACGGGTTTGTTATGTTTGTTTAATCTGATTTCAGGCTTCCCTATAAAAATCCTGGTAGGAGAAAGAAAGCAAAGCTTCAGCATATCTGTTGAACTTGGAATAAGAAACTTCAATCCTTGGAAAAATGGTATGGTATAAATTGCAGGTTGTAACTAATCGCAATGTATTCAGACAGTGGCGGGAACATTTCATTTTTCGTTTTGCCATTTAGTTCACACTATCTGCATTACCGTGACCTTTTGAATGCATATTTCCCCTAGCTTTTCTTTACGCTTATATTTATTTTATTTGACAGAAACCCTACTGACTTATATGAAGTCAACCATATGTTTTCCATTTACAGACAGTGCACCTGACAGGGGCTGAGCAGGTTTGCTGGTGGCCAGCTGTTTGCTTGTATCCTCTGCATGTTTTAACTGCAAAGAGCAAATAAAAGGCTCCATTTACTGGGCACTTATGTGCTGGGTTTTGTGCTACGTGCTGTAAGTTCGTTAGCAGATTTAGGACTCAACAATCCTTCTTCTTCTTCTTCTTTTTTTTTTGATAGAGTTTCACTATGTCGCCCTCAGTAGAGTGCTGTAGCGTCACAGCTCACAGCAAATTCAAACTCTTGGGCTTAAGTGATTCTCTTACCTCCGCCTCCCAGGTAGATGGGACTACAGGTGCCCGCCACAATGCCAAGCTATTTTCGGATGCAATTGTCGTTGAGCAGGCCTGGGGCCGGGCTCAAACCGCCACCCTTGGTGTATATGGCCAGCGCCCTTACTCACTGAGCTATGGGTGCCGAGCCTCAGCAATCCTTCCTACTACAGCCAACTCACTGCTTAGTGAGGAGAAAACGGAGGACCGGAGCAGATAAATAGCTTTTCCAAAGTTATGTAGACGGAAGTTAGAATATACACCTAGGACGTCTGAGTACGAATCACTGCTCTGTCTGTCATGTTGGCCCACGAGTCCGGCGGCCCCCCTGCCCCCACCCCGCCACCTCCAAACAAGGTCGCCTCACAACCCATCCGCGTCCAGCACTACGAGCATGCTGGTCATGTTGCGTGTGTTCCTGGGGCGAGCAGTTTTGAGGAGCAGCAGTTCAGCTTGGTGCCTGAGAGCGGCGATCGGGCCGCATCGTCTAACCTTCCGTGCCTCCCCCGGGCATGAAGGACCTGGAGGTCAGAACAGCCCCCACTGCACAGGGCTGCCTTGAGCGTGAAACTAGCCCCTGCAGTCTTCAGGCCTGATGATTATGGAAGTCCCTTCTAGAAGGACTCTGCGGCTTCTGTGAAATCAATTCAGTGTATGAGTTGGCTCTTCCTTGTGACCTGGGTCCCACTCACGCCAGCCCCATCAAAGAACTTAGCCCTTTTGGTTACCATAAAACTGTTCCTGTTTCTCCAGGCCTGTGTGTGTGAGTGTTGGGGGTGGGGGGAGGTTAAGAGCTTGACCTGAGCTTGAGGGAATCAGGGGAATTTACATCTTTATATGTCAGAAAAGCACATGACCTCGCTTGAGAACTGGAAGCACTTTTTCTTGAAAGCCCATGGTTTTCGTGTCATAATTTCAGTTCCCAGGTCTCCTGTTAACCCTATTCTCACGGTCTCACACCCTGCTTTCTTAAGATGTTTTCATAAAGAAACAGTTCCCTAAAGAGAATGTTGTGTCTGAATGTTTAGGCTATTTCTTTTAAACGGGAACACTGATTTTGTGAAACTGACGGACCCTGTGGTTGCTGCGGGTCCTCCCCTTCTTTCCCTGCTCTCTCCTCTGCCCCCTCCCTCCCTCCCCCTCCCTCTCTCCCTCCCCCTCCCTCTCTCCTCTGCGCCCCTCCCTCCATCCCTCCCCTTCTTCCTCCTTATCATTTCTAAAACATAAAGTGCAGAGTGACTGATTGGGTATTTTCTAATATCAAGGTAAATATGTCTTCAAATGTGATTTTGTTGCTTTTCAATGCTATTAAATTTTCAGATAATCTTTCCTTTTCTCTCGATTATCTCTTGGAATAGTTTATTTATCACATTTACCTCCTAGCTTTAACACAGACTGGCAGCGGAACCCTTCTCTGAGGGCAAGTTGTTCCCCTGGCAGGGCGCGCTGGAGGTGCCCTTCCCCTCACTCACGGTTCCATCCGCACCGTGGTGCTGCAGCAGAAGACAGCTGGTGAGGGTCAGACACCCAGATGCTGCCTAAACTGCCTCACTCCCCTTCTGACCTAACAGAAGGGCGGTTAATTTAAAATGCGTGCCTGTGTGCAATAATTATAATTATCTAATTATTTTTTCTAATTATATAATTAATGCATATAAAATAGTTAGAAAACTATGGAAAAACTCAGCATAGATCAGTAAAAATATCCACAATTTTACCATCCAGAAAAATCTCTCCTGAAATATTGGTGTTTCTTTGCAGTTGTCTTTCTGTGACTGTAACACACATTAATAACTCATATTTTAGGCCAGAAATAACTGTATAACAACAGTCAATAATTCTGTTTAGGCTGAAGAGGAATAAGTATGTGGTTTTGCCAACAAAGGGAACTTGGTTCCAGCTCTTAACATCCTGAGAGCCCGTGCTCCTCTCCAGGGAGCTCACGGTGTTGTTTAATCCGCTTAGTTCGGTCACGTACATCTCAGCATTTGCCTTCCTGCCCATCCTCTTTCATCTGCTTCCTTGACCCTTTTGTTAGGTCTAAATATCTTCAGTTCTTTGTGCCTCAACCTGCCCCATTTGGTGCGTCACAGAACGGGGTGTCTATTTGCACAAGTTTCTTCCCATGGATGAGCTTCAGGAGGCACAGGTGTGTGTGAAATGTATCATTTCAGCATCCACAAGTAAAGCAGGATAATGTTGGGCTTGGAGCAAGTGTCTAAGGTAAAACTGTGGCTTAAACAATGGGCTGAACTTGGTAAAGTCTCTGACGGCTGGCAGACCTAGGTTCAGGAACCACAGTCTTATAATCCCTAAAATGAGATAGTAAAAGTGAGCATTTTACTCGAAATTATTGTAAAGATCCAATGATATAATCTGAGAGATGTACTCAGCACAGGAAGTGGAGAGTATCCAGCAGGTACTCTCCTCTGGTTCACTAGCTGCAAGAATGAGAAACAAAGTAACGTAACGTTCATGTGGCATTTTCCCAAGGTGAACTAACAAAATGGAACTCCCCTGCAAATAACCAATCTCGAGGGCGAGTTGAGGTGGTAGTAATAGGGTAGTAATGGTGCCATATAATAGTAGCAACAGCTACTCAAGTGCTTCCTACATTCCAAGCACTTCATAGGAGTTCATATAATTTTCACTGTAATCTGAGGAAGGGGATATCACTATTTTGTCATTTAGCATATTTGAAATCCTCAAAGGAAGCTGATTGAAATGATAAGAAAATGTATTTTCTCTCATGACTGCAAGTCCAGAATTTGATCAGTCTGCAGAATTGGTTGATCTGATGAAGATAAATGTCAAGTGCAATCCTGATTCTTCCCCTCTGTGCTACTGTTTCCCACACTGGCTCCACTCTAAGGCTAGAAGCAAGATGGCGGCAATAGTTCCAGACTTCACAGCCAAATATAGCAGCATCCAGAGTGAGACCATCTGTATATGTGGTCCCTCTTAGAAGTGAGCAAAATTTCCCCAAATGTCTGCAGCAGATTTTTCCTTGGAATTTATTGTTCATAATTTTGTCAATTTCTGAACCAATCAT
The DNA here is from genome assembly GCA_963574655.1 of Perodicticus potto. Lineage (NCBI taxonomy): Eukaryota > Metazoa > Chordata > Mammalia > Primates > Lorisidae > Perodicticus > Perodicticus potto. The sequence continues at coordinate 33,030 of CAUYRH010087879.1, forward strand.
TGGCAAAGCAAATAGAATTGCTGTTAGATCCATGAGGTTCTCTCCTGGAGTTAAGGTTGGGATAAGGGGTGGAAACCTGGCAAAATTGGGGTCTTGTTAGGAAAAAAGAATGAAAGCAGTGTTGGCATCCAATAGCATCCAATGAAAGAATCATCCCAGTTTGTCAGATGAAGAAACTGGCAGCCTAAAAACTTAAGTAAAATGTCTGATGTCCTGTGGCTTGCAAGGGGCAGGGACTAATTCTAGTTCATGGTTCATCTGACTCCAATGATTACACATCTCTTGAAAACATGTAATTGTAGAGCTGTCCTTGTCTTTTGCAAATATTCAGATCACAAGGGTGCATTTGAAATGAAATTATTTTAGGAGATTGTAAACACCCGTGGAGCAGGGGACATCTAACATGTTACACTGTGGTGTGCTGAGAACTCTGTGTGCAGCCAGCGTGAGCTGGCACAGACCCAGAAATGAGGTGGCGCCTCTTGACAAACAGTGAAGGTGAGAAGGCTGATCCTCCAACAGAGACAGGATACATGAAGGACACGTGTGGGCCTATGCCAGAGTCCAAACTGTTGAAAGAGAGACAGGAAACAGTGACCCCGTCAATGATGTTTCCAACACCAGCTTTGGGGATCTGTATTTGTCACAGATGTTTACTGAGCTGTGTATCATCATTTCCAATAGAGGTGAGCATTTTTGTCTTTAATATGTGTGGCCAGAAGGAGAATCTTGAGGAGTCAAAGCTTGGTGTGAGGCCCCAGAGTTAGAACCAGAGTCCCTTGACTGGGGGCTCAACCTATATTCTTATCTCTCTGACAGCTCTGTCAGCTGCCTACTTTGTGCCCTAGAATTCCATCCTTGACCTTCCCCTCACTTTCGGTGCTTTCTCTAACTATATTGTCAAAGATAACCTGAATGCCCATAAAGTTCAGGTGTGTGTTTTGGGCTCCTGCCTTCTTCCTAAACTAGGCCTTGGTCCTACCTACCTACCTACCTACCTACGGACATCTTCATCTGATCACCTCATAGGCTACTCAGTGTGTCCAAATGCATTTATATCTGCTCCCACCCCTACCAATAATACAAGAGAAATGTTTTGTTTTATTCCATCCTGCTGGTAGTCTAAGATAGAGTTGGGGGGATCATTTTGACTCCTAGCTGACATCCACGTAGTTAACACGTCCTAATAGCCTCCTTGTAGCCAGCCATCTGCACCTGCCCCTCCCTGTTGACTCTGTCCCAGTTGGAGCTCCGTCCTTTCATACCTGGTATATTTCAATTGTCTTTGCTTCGTGTTCCCATCAAACCCGTTCTCCACATCCCTGAAGGTCACTTTCTGAAACATAATCACAGTCACGCCACTGCACACTTGACTGAGTAAACTCTTGAAATGTCTTCAGTGTGAATGCAGGCTGTCCTGTCTCAGAGCCAACAGCTATCTTGACCACTAATTGCCTCGGGAACCACTAATAATGGCTTGGGTTTCATCTTATATTCATGGTTAATCATTTGTTTTCATAATAGATGTTACACTTTAATTAAAATCATTAGCGGTCAGGAAGAAATATGAATATGTTCGAATATCTTGCTTCTGGCATCTTTTACCTGGGACTCTATTCTAATCAGCACATTCTTCTACAATTCATCTTACACCCACTTAGCTTAACAAGTGATCTCTGCTCACAGAGATGGGTAACGAAAGATCTGAGTCATTGATTTGCTAAAATATTTCTCCATCGTGCACTTTAGATCTTTTTCTCCTTTGCTCTCATAATAACACACGTTTTAAGAAATCATATCTACACTGGTAAGTCACAGAGAATCTTGCTGAAAACTGGAAATTTACTGACTTGCATCTTGAGGAGAAAGTGAGTGGAATATGCCCCAACCAACAGCTGTTGGGAGAGGAGGGCGCTCGCTACTCTGCGGCGTTTGAACCATGGTGGCAGGGAGTCTGAGTATGTGAAGCTTGCAGGCTGAAAATCACTGAACTTTTTGCTGTTTGTCTGTCTACTGGGGGGCTGGGTTTAAGAGGGAAAGGAATAAAATAAAATCCATTTTCAAACTCAGGGTTAACCATCCTTTTGCTTATACTTTGGAAAGAAAAAAAGGATCATCTCACTTCAAATATGGCACACGCTGCCCTATAGATAGATCTTTCTTATGCTTCTTTCTGCCGTCTCCCTTCTCCACCCCCTCTCCAGTTTCTCTCCCTATCTTTCCCTCTCTTTCTGTCTCTATGTAGGCTATGTATCGGTAGCCTATCGCCATTTCTTGTCCTGCCATTGAACAGTCACTTTGCCATTTCTTTGCACTTGCACAGGGCGTGTCGGTGTGCTCTCTCCTTACCTAAAAGGCCCACCCTTCATCTTGGGATCTGCTTCTTGTCTACATTACTCACGTAGGATACAATGTTTGGTACAAAATATGTGCTTGACTGGGCATGGTGGTTCACCTCTGTAATCCTGAGCATTCTGGGAGGCTGAGGCGGGAGGATCACTTGAGCTCTGGAGTTCAAGACCGGCCAGAGCAAGAGTGAGGACCCCAACTCTACTAAAAATAGAAAAATTAGCTGGGCATTGTGACGGATGCCTGTAATCGCAGCTACTTGGGAGGCTGAGGCCTGGGGACCACTTGAGCCCTGGACTTTGAGGTTGCTGTGGGCTAGGCTGAGGCCATGGCAGTCCATCTGGGCATCAGAGCCAGGGAGACTCTGCCTCAAAAACAAACAAACAAACAAAAGCAAAACGAAAGGTAAAAAAAATGTGTGCCCACAATGGTTCCCTCTGCAGATGGCAAAGCCCTACACTTCTGGGCCAGTAGTGGAAGAATCCGGCCCCCGTGGTACGTGCTGTCTGTGCACAGGCGACCACGCCCTTCCCTGTTTGTGGGTTTGTTTATTTATTTATTTATTTATTTATTGAGACAGAGTCCCACCCTATTCCCTGAGCAGAGTATAGAGGCATCATATCTCACTCATGGCAACCTCAGACTCGGGCCTTGGGCATCCTACTGTCTCAGCCTCCGGAAGCCTTGGGGATTACAGGCCCCTGGCTGGGTTTTTCTTGTTTTTTTTTTTTTTTTTTTTTTAATGAGTCAGGGTCTCAGTCTCGCTCAGGCAAATCTTGAACTCTGGAACTCAAGCGATCCTTCCGCCTCAGCCTCCCACAGTGCTGGGATTACAGGCGGGAGCCACTGCACCTGGTTACATTTTTACTTAAAATCAAGTGTTTCTGCTTAAAATCAGCAACTTTACAGGAGAGCTTTAGGCAAATCCTGAACTCCTGAGCTCAAGCAATCCTTCCGCCTCAGCCTCCCACAGTGCTGGGATTACAGGCGGGAACCACTGCGCCTGGCTACATTTTTACTTAAATCAAGTGTTTCGGTTTAAAATCAGCAATCAGGAGGGCTTTTCCTGAGAAGATACGGGGATGGACAAAGTTGCACATTTGTAGAGCCGGGTCAGTTCTGGGCCTGATCTGTTTGAGTTACATGAAATCAACCCTGTGGAGCCCTTAGAGGAGAGTTGGGCCTATCCAGCACTAGCCGATGTTCCCTTCTTTCCACCACTCGCCAGCTTGTTTTTCCCTATAAACACTTAAGACCTTCTTAGGCTTCCCACGTGGAAGATGCTTTGGGGTGGCTTGGGGGGGGTGGGAGATGGATTACAAAACGCACAGCCACACGCTCATTATTGTCCACTTGGTGATGTGATATTGTTAGATTCTATGCTGACAAGTTGTCATTTTTACTCTATCATGACTTGACTGATTAAGCATTATTCTTTCTGTGTGTGAGGGGTGGAAGGACAGAAAACACACCAAATACGAACATACAGATCTCTGATGATTTACTGTTCTATGGAGCTTGCAGCGTTAGGCACTATGCATTTTAAAATTCCCAGCTCAGCAAACATGATTTTCTCATATGTTGAGTTGAACTAACCAACCTTCCCTTTATGGTTGAGGCCTGTTGCAAAATTCCCAGTGTTCTGACAGGAGTAAGGTGTTGCATACCCCATTGTGGTTTTAATTTGCATTTCCCTGATGATGAGTGATATTGAGCATATTTTCATATATATGTACATATTTTGCCATTTGTCTATCTTCTTTGGAAAAAAAATATCTGCTCATGTCTTTTGCCGACTTTTGACAGGGTTTTTTTTTTTTCTTGCTGATTTGAGTTCTTTGTAGATTCTGGATATTAGTTCTTTGTCAAATATTTTCTCCCATTCTGTAGGTTGTCTGTCTACTTAGTTGATATTTCCTTGGCTATGGAGAATTCTTTTTAGTTTAATTAAATCCCATTTATTTATTTTTGTTGTTGTTCTATTGCTTTCAAGATCTTAGTCATAAATTCTTTGGCCCCAGGCCAAGGTCCAGAGAGTTTTTCCCATGTATTCTTCCAGAATTTTATGGATCTCACATTTTCAGATCTTACATTTAAGTCTTTCTTCCACTTTGAATTGATTTTTGTACATGGTGAGAGAGAGGGATTTGGTTTCATTCTTCTACACATGGACATTATTAAAATCAAAAAACAATCCATGGTGTGGATGCAGTGAAAAGGCAGTGGAAGGGGAATGCTTACACACTGTTGGCAGGAATTTAAACTAGTACAACCTCTATAGAAAACAGTATGGCGATTCTGCAAAGAACTAAAAGTAGACCTGCTATTCAAACCGGCAATTCCACTGCCCAGAGGAAAACAAGTCGTTTTATAAAAATGACACCTGTTCTCCACTGTCCATTGCAGCACAATTCACAATTGCAAAGATATGGAATCAGCCTAAAGCTGAAGAGTGGTAAAGAAAATGTGGTATACATACACCATGGACTACTACTCAGCTATAAAAAGGAATGGGATAATATCTTTTGCAGCAACTTGGATAGAACTGGAGACCATTATCTAAGTGGAGTATCCCAGGAATGGAAAAAAAAATACCCATGTTCTCACTTATAAGTGGGAGCTGAACAAGGGGCATAAATGCCATAAAGTGTCATAGACATTGCCAACTAAGAAGGGGAAGGAGGGAGGAGGGTGAGGAAGCAAATCTACCTGTCAAGTACGATGCACACTATTCTGGCGCCAGGTACACTGAAAGCCCAGACTTCAGCATGATACGATTCGTCCACGTAACAAAAAACACTTGCATCGGCTAAATCTATTGAAATAAAAGAAAAAGACATTCTAAGTGTTAGGAGGTCTTTCCAGTGTCTCCCTCAGGAGAGAGAAATCGTGCTGTAGGGTAACTCCCTAAGACAGAGAAATGTAGCTTCCCTGGCTGACAAAGTGGGGAATGATTCATTTCCTGTCATTAACAGAGCGAAAATGATGTCCTTTGCAAAGTTCTTTAAGCTGGAAAAGCACATTATGCTAAATACTCCATTTCCTGATGGATGGCATCAGCTCTCCTAATTACCTCTCAGCTGCAGCATAGCGTTTGGATATTTCCACGTTCTGGAGCCTGTTGGGGAACATACTAAGTGTCCTGGGGCAATAACTGTGTGTGTGTGTGTGAGGGGGGGAAGTTCTGCTAACTCAACTCTGGGGCAAAATAGTGACCTCGGCTTTCCCCTGAATGAGGTACTGATGTTTATCCTCAAGTTGCTATAGAACTTTTCTAAATATTTAGGGACTGGATCTCAGGTTATAATTTTCATGTTCAGGCCCATCTGCGTAAAAATTCGCTAAAACCAAACCAAACAAACAAGTGTAAAACCAAAACCCAACCACCTATTTAAAATTGCAGTGGGTATTATTTGTAGTTAATCCTTTCTTGGAAGACAAATCTTCGCTCTAGAAAAACACATTTGTGTTAGTCTATTTAGTTCACATTTTGATATTGCCAGATTGCATAACCATAGATTTGCATTTATGTAGAACTTCCATAGTTGCCCACCTCCCTACATTGACCAGCTCTTTTAGTTGGCCTAATTTTCATAGATTGGACATACATCACAGGTACTCAATGTACAGTAGGCCTAGTTCCTTTTGTTGATACCTCTGTATGTTGATCAGTTTGTTACAGTCCCTTGGGTGGTCAACTTACAGAGGTTCTATTGTACTCGTTTTTAAGGAGCTGAAATAATTTAATCTTCTCAATTTATTTGCAGAATGCCTACAGGAGGAGCAATTTGATAATTACATTTCCTTTCTAACAGTGGGCGAAACACCTGGAGTCACAGAGAGGGTAAATAATTTGCTGAGGCTCACACAGCTAGAATTGGGATCTGGTGTGGAAAAATAAGTGCTGTTTGTGGTTTGATGCTGTCAGTACTTGTCACTGATACTCCCTCTCAAGTGACCAATAATATTGTGTATGGGGTACCTGAAAAGTACATCCCAGATTCGCATTCAACCTTCTCTGTGCCTGGGGCTTTCATGGGATTTATCTTGCTTCATCACCACCAGAGTTTTATGAGGCTGGCATGGCTAGTCCCATTCTACAAGTGAGAAAACTGAGAATCAGAGCCACACAGCTGGCAGAGGCTGTGATAGGTTTTGATCTCAAATCTTTCTGGGCCCCATTATCAATTGCCTCTGGAACATGTAACAGCAAAGATAACTGGATATGAAACATACAACAGGCAGAGCTTTACTGACATCTCGGGAGTTGGTATTCTAGGAGAAACTGAAAAGAAACATTTCAGATAAGATTTGATATGCTAATTCCTGGCTACAGTAAAATCATTAGTATGTGTTTCCTTCTAGCATAAAGGAAGTGAGGGTAGTTCCTAATAGGGTTTTGATATAAGAGGGGACCAGAACACAGCACAAACAGAGAAGGGAGGCCATTGAAGATGACCTCCCTGTAGTGTGGCCTGGGCAGGCTGTCTGTCTTTGGAGAATGATTTTGGGCAAGGATACTAGACAGAGACGGCATGAAAGGGGGGTGTTAGCAAGATTTCATTAGCCTTTAAGACAGTGGGTCTCAACCTGTGGGTTGTGACCCACAGGAACTGTATTGAAGGGTTGTGGCATTAGGAAGGTTGAGAACCACTGCTTTAAGAAGTCCTGGGAGGTCCTCGCCTCAGTCAGGAAGACGGCAATACCACCTAAATGCCAAAATTAAAACTCAAGGGACTAGAGGAGAGGAGGTCTTTGGAAATACCAAATAGGAGAAGGAAGATTTTCCTGGCTCAGGCCATCTTAGATGACCCAGGAGAACTGGCTTGGGAATCCAAGTAGGGTGAAGTGCATCCTGGTACCAGCACCACTTAGGAACTTCATAGAGATCAAATGCTCAGGCGAGGGCCCAGCCATCCAGGTTTAAGTGACCTCTCAGGATTTAGACGCACCTATCTTTGAGAACCACAGCTCCAGTACATACAGAGGTGACCTCTGGGCAACAGGGTGGGAGAGAACTTACCCAGGTACAATTATACATTTATCTATGCCACTATTTGATTACTAGCCATGTGCCATATTGGGCTGTAAGTTCAGATCGTGGGGCACACGGGAAGAAAACTTTTCCCTACTTCCCTTGTAGTCAGATTGGGGCCATGTGATTAGGTTCTGTCCAATGGAATGTCCCAGAAGTGATGTCATCCATGTCAAGCCTGGGTGGGTTCTGTCAGCCCCTATGGGACTGTGAAAGATAAATTGTTATTATGTAGACAACTAAGATTTGAGGGTTGGTTCTCACAACAGCTTCTTTTAATTTCTCTGATTAATAAAAACTGAGCAAAAACAGGGCCAGAGCTAGGCATGCTTGTGATTATATCCAGGCATGGTCATCTGCAACATGTTAACTGGGCCGTGGCACAGGGACCAGTCAATCCAAACAGATAGTGAGTGCAGGGCTGAGTCGGCTCCCCCAGGCTCCCTGCATTACCGGATGTTAATCTTTAGCTGGAGATCTGGGGGAGCCTCTGAGGTCTACAGGGACAGGGCATTGCTGGGGCAGTGTGGAAGAACACTACTTTAATACCCCACACAGCTGTGCTGGTGCATGTTAATTGTATCCATCGTGTTTAGCACAGTTGTGACATAAGTGGGCAGCCAATAAATATAGTTTTGAATCAAAACTAGATACTTTGAACATAATGTACTTAGGGTCTGGATGGGGCATTGAGAATACAACTTGCAGGCATCTGTTAGGACTCCCCACAGGCGGAAATAGTCTGTGCAATCTACAACCATCCACAATTTGGCCCACTTCCTTGCTTTAAAAGATGGATGGAGACCTCCTAGCAGAATGGTGAGCTCTTCATGAGGTTTCAGGGTCTTTTTGGTGTTTAATTTGAGCTCCTTTCCTAAACACAACATGCATGTACCCATAAATACAAGCTTGTGAATACTGTGTTGAGCGTTCATGCATCCTTTGAGCTCTACCTCCAGGACTGAAGGAAAGTCATCCTTGGGAGCTGCTAACTGTGAGCCAGGGATGATTCGCTTTTGTGCAAAGAATATGCATCATTTGTAAAAATAAGACTTAAATGATTTCCGCAGCATCTCTAACTTCCGTGATGTTTTATTTTCTTGTCTTCTAGTCTGTAATGCATTGCAGTATAAACTCTTAAGAAAAAAACAGAAAAGGGCTTTGTGGCTTCATGCAGAATTTGCTATTAGCATTCATGTCATAATTTGTAAATTGAGTTTGACTTATATACCAGGGAAGTATGTGAAACTGCTTTACGGTCCTCCAGAGCATTTCCTTCTCTGTCTCAGCTCCTTTTTAGAGACGCAACGGGTGCTTCATGCAGCCAGACCCTGTTTATTTTAACACCCACCATAGGGGAACCCGTTTTCCTGTTTCCCCACTGGATATAAAAACTGTTCAATGGCGAATCCTGCAGATCTGATGAAGGAATTTCTGGCTGGGAGGAGGTTGAATGATTCACTTCCTGGTGTTAGTGAAGTGAGAAAAATCTCATTCATAAATGTTCTCTCACTTGTAGCCACTTTAGCTTTAGTAGGTTTTCATTGCTGGAACATTCCAGACCCTGAGGAGTGTTTGGCATGGTCTAGAAGGATGTGAGGACACTTGCTATTCCACAGTAGCCTGTCCAAGGAACAGTGGCCACTCCAGGGACCCGAAGGGAACAGTCATTCTGAGGCAGAGGTCAAGGTGATGCTGGACAAAACGAATTGGCAGATTTTTATTTTTAAAGGTGATGTAACTCAAAATTGACTCCTACGAGGTAAAAAAAAAAATTCTTCTGGCTGCCTAGCTCTGTTGCTGTCAAATGAGCTTTAATTTTGTCAAGTGAGAGAAATGAGTATTTTAAGGAATGAAGTTTAGAGACCTGCAATTTGCAGATGAGCCTGAAGTCCTGAGATGTGAAAGGATTTGCCAAAGGTCAGTGGCTGTACAAGGGAGGGAATGCTTTGCACTTGGCCAGGGCAGGGTTTCCATGGAGGGGTGAAGCAGAATGGGCCAAGTACGGCCAAAGGTAAGGGTGGGGGTAGGTTCGGGACACCTTGGTGAGAATTCACGCTTCATTCTGTGAACACAGAACATTACTCAAGATCTCTGAGTATGAGAGTGAGACAACTGGTGCCAGGATTCGTCCCGGAGATAAGCCAGAAGCGGGGCAGCCTGGGCACGTATGGTGGATGTGTAGAAAAGCATCACTGCTGAGTAACTTGGCCGTGGGCCTACTGTGGGTTTGGTGTTCAAATGCAGGGAAGTCCCCACTCTCACATGCTAGAGGGGTCCTATCCGCATGTAGTGGGCTGGTGAGGCTGAGCTAAGGACAAAGGTGATCAGGTAAGGAGCACGTAGTACCAGGAATGAGAGAGGCAAGGTGGAGACCGGGGTGAGAGAATACACAGAACTGGAACCAGGGAGGATGTTGAAGTTCCAAGAATTGTGGTCAGTCAGGAGCTGATGAGTTTGTGGGTTTTGGAAATCCTTACGGTGTAGCTCGTCAAAGCCGGGACATGAGGACAGACCACCAGTCTCTGGAGAAAGAATCAAAATGGCTTGGGCCGGGGGAGCCGGGGGCCGTGTTCCGTGCCCATCAACCCATTGCCAGCTGAGCCTCAGAGATGTTTGCTTACTCACACCCAATCTCACATCTCTGGGCTGTGTAAATGCTGGCACTAGGATGTAGGGCCTCTTCCATTGGTGTTAGTTGCCTTCCTGTAGGGAAAGTGACAGATAACTGTCCCATGTACAGTGAGCCCTCAGACACGTTAGGTGTGACCACCCTTGTGATAATGACATGGTAACCAGTACTAGTCACCCCCTGCTACCCATTCCACATTACCTGGGAAGATGGCAGTGAGTAGGGATATTTTGGTGGGGGTAGAGGCTGCCTGGAGACGGGGGGTGGAGCACTACTGAAGAAGTACTTTTAGCTGGCCAAAGGAGTGCTCTTGGATGACTCAGGGGAGGAACAGTAAGCTGCATGGTAGATAATGAGGGAGAATTTGCTTTCCAGCTGGGGACTTCTGGAAGAGTAGGCCAAATGTCCGTGGCCAAGGTGGTAAAGGGACAAGGCAGAGTGAGAAAAGAGAAGCAGGGTGGGATGGCCATCGTCAGCTGGACCTCGTTCCAGGCAGAAGCCAGCACAGGAATCAGCATTCAGAGTCCCTCCTTGGGGCTCTCTGATGCCCCACGAATGAGTGTATCACACTAATGTGACATTTTAATACGATTAAAACAAGCCTTGACCAAGTCGAGCCAGACGCAGATGGGGGATGGGGATGGGGATGGTTTGTCAACTCCAGCTTCTTTGCCAGTGAAGAAATGTATATAAATTCTCTAAGAAGCCTCAGCAGACCAGTAATTGTGGATTTTGTGTCGTTCTAATGAGAAAGCATTTTAGTTTGGCAAACACATCAGTGCTATGTGTCCCCAAAGCCCAGCGGTATTTGCCTGCTTAGCTTTTGAACTCTGCGAAGTGGCATGGCAATCTCCAGTAATCACAGGAGATTTCAGATCACCAATGGTTTATACAAGAAATGTCTTAGCACATGGCTTAAGAAAACCTCACACTCTAATTATGTGCTGAAAAAAGTCACTGGGTGGAATTTCCTTAAGAAGGATTCCAGTGTTTCCTACAGAGAGGCCGGCAGGCGGAGGCCATTTTGACATCCTGATGGAAAGCCAGACTTTTTGTGTAATTTCCATGGAAAAGTGGTAAAGAATTTTATAGCCATTAAGTCTATGTGAATTTGGAGAGCTCCTTCTAGCAGGAGGGCTTTGGTAAAGATGATTCTAAGGGAGGGAAGTATGTGGAAAAAGCAGGGAGATTTTGAAGATTTAAGAATAAACAACACATTTTTGGGGGGTTTATATGACTACAACTCTGTTGTGTGGTTCCTTTGAAGCGCTGGATCCTTGGACTGACAATTTAAACTCATCTCACTGTGGCCTTTGGAAAAAGAGCCCTAAACCTCTGTCATGTGTGTTTATGCTGCAGAAAAAGAACAGAAGATAATTGTCTTCTTCAATATTCACGCTGGTTTTGGAGAGAGTGAGCTGTCATGGGAGAGGGGGTGTATCTGTGTCACTTTTCTGAATCTTTTACAGAATGCAATAGCCGTGTAATCATTAGCCAATTTCACGAGATCATTGGGGCCAGGAGAGGCAGTGGATGGAGACTTCAGGCATGATGCAGGTTGCTGGGACATTGGCAGGTGGCAAACGTGTATGTGTCTATCTCTAAGGCAAGGTCTAGTTGGTATGTGCAGGTGCGTGAGAAGGTGGGGCTTATTTCAGTATGTTTTATCTTATAGGATGTGTAGACAGACTTACCTGGCAGGGAAAACGTTCTAGAAAATTTGAAGTTGGCAGTTTCTGTGTCAGAGCAAAGTCCCTTGCCTAGAAGCAGTCATCAGTGACGCTGTCTTCTAAAATAGCATTAAGATTTCCCATGGATTGCGTATTAAGATGCCTGTGAGGGTTTCTTTTCCACCTAGGATAAGACTTCTTTGCTTAGCGTGCAAAAGCTCTGGTGCCCTGGGAATTGCCTTCCAGCTTTGAGCCTGGTTCCTCCTCTTCAGTGAGCCCTCCTACTGTTGACACAACAAATTTTTGATCTTCTATTAAGTTTTTCTCCCCTCATCATTTTTTCTGGTTGCTTTATTTCTGGTGGCACGTCATATTTTCTAGGATGAAAATGAATGGCTTGTTGCTTGCTCCTATGGAAGCTTTTCCTATTTGCTGGTGCAGCCTGTAGAGCATAGAACATCGTGTACATTCTTCATTGCTATTTGCCACATACTTCTGGTTCTCTTCTGGGTATGTATGTGACCTGCATATCCTGGCCCCACCCCTGTGGTTGGAAGGGGTATGCTAAGCAGGCCCATCTAATGAGTTGTAAGTACAGTGACATGTGTCACTTCTTAGTTGGAATATTATTATGCCAACGTGAGACCCTATGGAGCATGAACTTAACTTTTGTAAACAGAGCCTTTCTGCCAAGCCATGATAAGAAACCTGCATTGCTTTAAGTCATTAAGATTTTGGAGTTATTTGTTATTATAGCATAATCTAGCCAATCCTGACCAATTTAGGCAGGTGCCTTTTATGAAAATTTAGAGTCTTCTTTTCCTAGTGTGGGGTAGCCTGCTGTGATTTTAGAGGTTACACGAAGGCTGTTCTACCCTAGTATATTGCCACATGAGAATATAGCGCCCCCTTTGCCGTCTGAGCTCACCTACCTGAAGCTCTGTGGCTTAGGGGAGCTCACTCTTTGTCTTTCTGAATCTTTGCTCTCTAACTTTAAAATGAAAGGTAAGACAGATGCCTTCGAGGACCACACGCAGCTGGCTTTCCACCATGCACCTCAAAGGTAAATTGGTCTCTGAGGCACCTATGCTAGTAAGGCTACAGCTTGAGATGGGATTTGTAGAATTTGTAGATCTTTCCCTTTGCTCATTCCAACCTCAAGGTATCGGCATGTTTTATTTTCCTCTGCCTTCATCCCTCAGCCTCAGGGAGCTCAACTGTCATCTCCCCAGACAAACCTCCTTTGTTGCCCAATATAACATGAATCACTCGCTTGAGAGTGACTCTATCACCCAGATAGAGGCTTTCACCAAGGCCTTTAACAGTGCTTACATTGGTCACATCTATTGGTTATTTTATTGTTTAGAAAATAAACTGCCTCGAAGCATGGAACTTGTCTTTTTCATTCTTGGCTATCTCCCCATTACATGCATCTGAGCCTGGCACACAAAGCCTGCAGTTATTTCTGATTGAATTAATGCGTCCCATGCTAAGAGCTCGGGATGACCACCAAGCCATACAAGAGCAGCCCCAAGTGTCACAATCAGCATACTTCTGCCCGGTACCTGCTCTTCTGGGAAGAGTCTGTACAGCAGAGCTAGCTTGTTAGGCGCCTAATAAAACCAAAAGCATGTTCTCTGGCAGTTCCTACAACGGAAGAATCAAACTCCTAGAAGTCAAACATGTGATCTTTTGGGTACTACTTATAAGTCCTATAGCCTACATGAATGTCCGCACTTCTATTTAGGTGGAGACTGGGTTTTTGATAGCAGCAAATGTCTGTCTGTCTGCCTGGGGGAATAAGGCAACCAATGGGAGACAGTGAGAGCCAGCCTAGGATGCCAGGGTCACTGGAAACCTCTGTAGCTCTCTGCCTCTGGCTGCAGAAGAGGTCATGATCAATATTGCTTTATTTATTTGTTTAGAATAATTATACTTTGCAGAAAGAGCTTTTAAAGAGATATCTCTATTCCCAAAACTCCCATTATACATACTTCGCTGTGAATTTCCAAGTGGGCACATGAACATTGGTGTCATAAAATCTTGGTCTTTTAAAAAATTATCCATTATTGCTTTCTTCTATGTATGTCTATTCAGAAATAGGTTGAAAATGAAATACAGCCTGTTCAGTAGAATCTTGTTTGCTTTTGTATGAGAGACTAAATTGGCTTAAGTAGCATCCAAATTGCTCCTCAATGAGACGGCAAGGGTCACTTTGGTGTTTCTCTTGCTTTTAGTTGGTATGAAATATAGATGTCTAAACATTGAATAACTGGTTTTTAGAGTCCCTGGCTTCCTTAGAAACACCTATTCATTGTCAAACATTTGGTTTTTGGAGTAGTAATGATCCATTCCACAACCTACATGTGCGTCAGGCTCAAAGCTGGCTAAGCAACTTGGGGGATCAACTAGATTGGCCATCTGTGTTGATCTAAGCCTCTGGAGAGTCAGTGAATCCAAATGTGTGATTCAGAAATTAGGATTGATTAACTTTTAAAAAATGTGGTTTTTATGCATAATTCACTCTTAATTTTCTTCCTCCAGAACATGGAAGAAATGGACAATCTACTCGCTCCGCTTTCGTGCCCCAGCCACTTCCCCTAGCTGTATTCCTACCTACCAGGGACTTTGGTTTGTGAATGATATGGCTGGCAGGCCCCTCGAGGCTGCTCTCGGCATGGTGCAGGGGATTGGGTTCAGCATACTCTCAGCACAAGGGCCAGCTTATTCAGGCCTCACTGTTGGCAAAGCAGCAAATTGCTCTTTTGTGGGAGTTTAGAAAGTCACAATTGGCTGTCTGTTCTTGATGGACACAATAAAGAGGCAGGGTGACCCCTTTTCCTCTAGCCCAGGAAAGGAATTCAGGAGCTTTGCCTCCTGCCTCCAGCTCTCCCACTAAGGGACCATCCCCTTGGAGTCAGTCAGTCAAACCCTCTGTGACTCAGCTTTTTCCTTTGCAAATTGAGGATGGTTAGATTTATTCAGGAGCTGTGAGGCATGTTTGAAAAGGTCTTTGAAAATGCCAGCTTATGTAGAATGACTGGCTGTATTTTATGATTTGAGAATGGGAATGAAGTTTGGGGAATTTCCCTCTCTTGGTTAGAGGTCTGTGGCTTTCTGTGCAGAAGTAGGGCTGGCCAGCATAGAATTCCCTGATTTCTTCTTTTTCCTGTTGAGACTTGAGTCTGATACAGCCCTATGCTTGACTGTCAGAGCTCCAAAGCCCTACTACATCCTAGACTTCTCCTTATCTCTGCCTATTTCTCATAAAAACTTACTTCTAACTGTACAAAGATTAGAAAAGAAGATTTACATAGAAGGAAATCTAGTGAATGACATATCACATAGAAAAAGTAGATAGCCTGGAAAAAAATTGAGGAAATGAAAATGAAAACAACTTGCGTTAGCTGAAATAACTATAACTAGTCAAACCTAATGGGCTAATGGGACATGCATCCATTAATTGCTTTCATAGTGATTCTATTATTCTGGTCTTTCTGAGCAGTAATTTGCCATGGTGTAATAAAAGTTACACACACTGAAGAACACATCTGAAACCCCCCCCCCCCCAGCAATTTATAAGTAAATGTCCACAGTAGTCAGGTGTACTGATTAATATACATATAAAAGTTGATTATCACCCAGATGATGATCAGTAAGGTTTAAATAAACTATTTCTTCATCATTATGGGATATTATGTATTGGCAAATCTCAGAACTGGGGACAGGAGTGAAGGAGCTTCTTAACCACTACTCAAATAAGCCATTGTCACTGGTAGGAAGTTGTCATCTTCATAAGGTATATTGGAAGATAGATAAAAATTACTAGTATATCCAATTATTGAAATGTTAACATTTAGGTTTATAGAAGGATATGCTATATATGATATGATATTAATTGAAAATATTTTGTACATGCTGATTATAACTGTGTAAAAAGGCATTTGTGTGTCCTTATGACTCTAGAAACATGCACTTGGAGTGAAGTATCATGTTTCAATATATACTTACTAAAAACATACAAATACACATTGATATAAATTGATAATAAGAAAGCAACAAGCCTAAACAATTTTCCCATCTAGCACTCTAGGATAGAGGAATGGAATTTTGCTTCTCTTTTTTCCCAGCACTTGGCACAGTGCCTGGCACATAGTATTAATAAGTTTTCAGTGTACATTGGCTGAAAGTTGTTGATTGACATCCAATTATGTTAGGACCAGGATTTCTGCCCATAAATCTATGCAAGTGTATTGTCTAGTTAACTGTTACTAAAACTATAACTATTTTTGTCCCTATCTTCCTTACTTAATAAGTTTTATATAGGCTAGATTTACATGTATCCAGAGAAGTCTTAAGAAATATATTCAATGCCTGAAATTAAAGACAAAATATCAGGAAGGAGGAAGGGACTAGATGGTTTTGGTGAGAACTAAATTTATTTGCCCTTATTATATAGGTGAATTGAAGTCTCCTTATAGGGAGGAAAGTGGGGCAATAGAGTTGACTAAAGTCATCAGTCACCAGATCATCTCAGAATGTAGGGCAAGTTTTAGATGAGAAAAGACATAGCTCAAGTGTAATTCAGAGGAGAAAGTGCCAGAACCTACTTGAGATTCTATGAGAAGAACTTGTGGAGCAGAACAAGAAAGAGCAAGATTTTGGCAGAGATCAACAAAAAAATTGGAGTCCTGTGTAAAAAGGTGTGGCTAATCCTTACCCACAAGTATCACCTGCTATCTCAGACATGAAACTAGGCCCAATATAATTCATATTGTTAAGCAGACTATAAGGCTTGGGAAAGAGAAAGGATTTCAAAGAACTCCATCTTCCCTTGTCAAAAAGAGTCAGATAATCTACCCCTGTAAATAGTATACATAGTATGCATCACTATAGCCTACACGAAATTAGCAGCTGAGAAAACTACCACAATAAGGATATCTATAACCAAGGTGTTCATCCAGAACCTACATCCCCATCAAAGTACCCACAAGCAAAGCCAAAGGTCCCTACTCAACATATGCCACAGACATACCCTTAAAAGTGAGAGGGGGGAAAACAAAACCCAATCTAAACAAAAGGAAATCCATAAACAAGAAGCAACAACTGCTCTAGATGAGAAGGAATCAGCACAAAGGCTCTGGAAGTATGAAAAATCAGAGTGAAGAAGAATCCTCAAAGGAACACATCAGCTCTCTAGCAATGGACAACAACCAAAATAAAAATACTGAAATGACAGATTAAGAATTACAAATATGGATTATAAGGAAGCTCAATGAAATCCAAGAGAAAAAAGAAAATCAAGTTAAAGAAACCAGAAAAACAACTCAGGAAATTAATGAAAAATTTACTAAAGAGATATATTAAATGAAAAGCAAATAGAACTTCTAGAAATGACAAATTCATTTAAGAAAATACAAATCACAGTGGAACATTTTAAGAATAAATTAGACTAAGTAGAAGTAATAATTTCAGAGCTTGAAGATAACTCTTTTGAATTAACCCAAGGAGATCAAGGGGAATGAAAAAAGTCTACAAGAAATATGGGATTACGTAAATGTAAGAATCACAGACAATGCTGAGGGTGAAGAAAAAGGAAGATGTAGAAAACCTATTTGAAGAAATGATTGAGGAAAGCTTCTCTAATCTTGCTTGAGATATGGGAAGATGAATGAACACCCGAGAGATTCATTGCACAAAGGGAATTAAGACATATATGGCCACAGTCAACACGAAGGAGGAACTCCTATAAGTTATAAGGCAAAAATATTAAGTAATGTACAAAGGAAAACCCATCAGACTAATAGCAGACTTCTCAAAGTCTACTTTGAGGAGCAAAAACTTTAAAAGCCAAAAGAAAATGGAGTACTATATTTAGTCTCCTTAAATAAAAAAACTGGCAGCCAAGAATTTTGCATTTAGCTAAACTAAGATTTGTAAATGAAGAAGAAATAAAGTTGTTCCTAGAAAAGCAAAAACTAAGAGAATTTGGCACTCTTGGCCTCGCCCTATAGGAAACGTTAAAAAACGCATTGTATGTGCAATAAAACAAATGACAAGAACCAATTTTGTAAAAACACCCAAAGTTATAGTTTACAGTTCTTATAAAACAATAGCACAAGAGAGAAAACAAAACAGTAAGGTATCATCTAACATGCTAAATAGAACATTATCTCACTTATCAATAATAACACTCGACATCAACATTCTGAATGCCACACTTAAAATACATAGATTAGCTGAATGAAGAAAACACTACCCAAATATATGCTTTCTCAAAGAAACATTTATTTTACTTTTTAAGAGCAGTTTTATTTTAATCATTTACACTTATGCAGTATTTGGTGTTGAACCTGAAATTCTTTATGCTAAAAATCTGATGCTCTCTCAACTGAGTAGGAAACAAAATCTGAGTTTGGAAGAGTAGTCCTCACATTACTCAGCTAATGGAAGATAGAATCCTAAAATCGGATTCCAACTTCCACCTGCACTGACAACACAAATCAAAGCATTTATTCATTTTGTCATTGTACAAGTATAAAGACCATGTAACCTGGATTTATTAACTTTAGGTAATAATTAAAAAGATAGAAAAGGGTCATGTTACATGAACTTAAAAATTGAGCATTTGCATTAGTTTAACAATAGAACAATAAGTCAGTGGTCAACCAGCCAGTATATAATATAATCAGTGAAGAAATGGGGCCAAAAGATTAATGTATCATCCTCCATGCAATGTCTCAGCTTTTTTCGAAGAAATACATTTAAGCCACAAGGACTCACACAGACTCAAGGCAATGAGATGGAAAAAAAAATATTCCACACAAATGGAAACCAAAAATGAGCAGATATAGCCATTCTCATATCAGATAAAATAGACTTTGAAATTAACAATATTAGGCTCAGCGCTTGTAGGTCAGCAGCTAGGGCGCCAGCCACATACACCAGTGCTTGTGGGTTTGAACCCAGTCCAGGCCTGCCAAACAAGAATGACAACTACAACTATAACAACAACAACAACAAATAGCCAGGTGTGGTGGGCGCCTGTAGTCCCAGCTACTTGGGAGGCTGAGGCAAGAGAATTGCTTAAGCTCAAGAGTTTGAGGTTGCTGTAAACTATGATGGCACTCTACTGAGGGCAATATAGTGAGACTCTGTCTCAAAACAAAATAAATAACAATATTAAAAAAGACAAAGATGGTAATTATATAATGGTAAAGGGAGCAATTCAATGAGAAGATATACCAGTCCTAAATATATATGCACCTAACACAGGAGCGGTAATTTTCA
>CAUYRH010087881.1:0-35721 GCA_963574655.1 Perodicticus potto
CCATGGCAATAGCAACAACAGCAATAATAAACAAATGGGATTTAATTAAACTGAAAAGCTTCTGTACAGCCAAGGAAACAACAACCAAAGCAAATAGACTACCTACCCAATGAGAAAGGATATTTGCTTATTTTGAATCAGACAAAAGCTTAATAACAGGATCTATACAGAACTTCAATTAATCTACAAGAAAAAGCCAACCATGCCATACATCAATGGGGAAGAGAGATGAATAGAATCTTCTCTGAAGAAGACAGACAAATGGCTAGCAAACACAAGAAAAAAATGCTCATCATCCCTAATTATTAGATAAATGCAAATTAAAACCACCCTGAGATATCATCTAACCCCAGCGAGAATGGCCTATATCACAAAATCTCAAAACTGCAGATGCCGGCACAGATGTGGAGAGAAAGGAACACTTTTACACTGCTGGTGGGACTGCAAACTAATGCAACCTCTTTGGAAGGAAGTATGGAGAAATCTCAAAGAATTCAACCTAGACCTCCCATTTGATCTTGCAATCCCAGTACTGGGCATCTATCCAGAAGGAAAAAAAAACCTTTTATTATAAAGACACTTATACTAGGCTGTTTATCACAGCCCAATTTACAATCACTAAAATGTGGAAATAGCCTAAATGCCCTTTCATCCAGGAATAGATGGGAGGCTGTGGTATATGTATACCATGGAATATTATTCATCCAGTAATAAAATATTTTTTTAGAAAGCTTAAGATAATTTCTCACATAGTTATAAATACTTGCATTGGCATAGTTAGTAATTGATTATTTTTTATTTATTTTTTCCTGAATTAGTTTGGTCTACTTCTCAATATCTTTTTTCAGTTGGATAGTTTATGTTTCACTAAGAATCATTCATTTCAGCTATTATAAAGCTGTACCATTTTTCAAAAGGATTACAAAATAGATGTCTATTGATTGCTATGTTTACTTTATAGTATTTCTGAATATTTTATTTGGCATAATTGTCACAGATTTATTTTGTCAACAATAATTAATTACTTACCATTTTCAAGTAAACAACTAGATTTTGCTTATCTAGGTAATTTTGCCTCTATTTGTAATTCTTTTCTACATTTCTTGGATGTATTAAAGTCTCTGGGAGTAGACTTTATTTATTTATCTTTATTTTAACCTTTAGATAAATACCTACTTCTACTGCGTCTAAATATTTCCAAACTCTTTTGACTGAAAAATATATAAATTATTAAGTTACCTCTCTATATTTATAAGTTAAGAGGTGGATAAAATGTGATAGCTAGCATTTTTTAAATCTCAAGTTATAATTTACTGGGCATTAAAAAAAATGGAGCATCATGTAAAAGGCTTTTATAAAATATCAAAGAGAATAAAAAGATAAGAAAATAAAATACATATAGTAAGCATAAATTCTATTTAATAAAATATTTATTTCACCTCTATAATGTTACTGTATCCAGTATGCAGAATAAATGTGCGGTTATTTTCCTTTGTTTACTAGTGTTCAGAATAAAGAATTGATTTCATAGTGACATACAAGTTGTTTTAAGCATTGCATTATATAAAAGTTATACATTATGAACTAATGTGCCTTCATATTTTTATGTTTCACTCTACTTTTTGAATCATTATTCTCTGCTTTGTTGCCATATATTTTTCTCTCATGTCTTCATTAATTATACCATATCAAGTTAGTTTGCTCATTTCCTTTCTTCTAATGATTTCATATGACATTTGACTACAATCATTTTCTAGTGTCTCTGTTTAGTAAGGTGAAGCTTTCTTGTTCTTTTGGGAAAAGCTACCTGTGTACAGGTCGGATGAGCATTTCCAGCTTCACAGCTTGAAGGCTTTCTCTTGTTAACAAGAAATGCTAATTTTTTTCCCACTTATTAGAAGTGACTTCTCATTAGTGAGATCTGCTTCGTCTCCTTCCCTCACTTAAATGATATTTTTCTTTCATCTGTGTTAGATTCTAAGCCATGTTCAATTTGCATTTTATTCATATCATTTCCTTGTGAGCTATGTAGTAAGGGCACTTGGTCTGGCCACAGGTTAGAGATTTCAGATCAAGTCTCTGTCAAAACTTGTAATCTTCTTGTGGTTTCCTTTGACTCATCTATGATTGTGAGTGGCTGCTATGTACTCTTTGGATTTTCTGAACTTCAATTCAGAAATGATGTTCTATAACTTGGGAACATGGGAGGTGGGTGCTTGTCAAGGATACGTAGTTCCCAGGGCCATCATAATGGTGCCTGTTGCATCCTCTCTATTGGAACATAATCTTGCTGCTGTCTTGGCTTCTATCACTTTGACATAGACATTCATGGGAAACTTGCATCTGGTTTTGTTGGAGATGCTGTCTTTGGAGTTTTGATTTCCTACTTTATTATTTGTTCTGTGCCTTCGTAATGATTCAAGATTTAAAAAACACATCACTGCCTCTGCCACAACAACTTAACCTCTTTTTCTAAATAAAAGTCTTTAAATCTGTAAAATTTTCACCAAAGTCCACTGTATTTATAATAAAGTTTGTAATTATGAATCATAAAATAAGATTGGTGATCTTATTTACATGTGCCTCTTTCATTTGAGGGATAGGTTCTTAATACTTGTGACCACTTGAAGACCATGACCACTTCATCAATAACTGTTTGGATAGCAGTATACATTTTCCTGGTTTCTTGTTCTCCAGTGCTTTCCTATGTTCACCAGGGCTTCCTCAATATTGAATTGATACTTGACTTTCTATGATACCATCTATGTATTTATTTATTTTAAAAAAAACTATATGTAAGTGGAATTTTTTCTAACATTTTCATGTTTAAAATGTCTTGATTGTATCCTATATTTAGACAGTTGCTTGAATCGGTATACACTTATAGGTTCACTTTATTTTCCTTTAAAACTTGATAGATGACCAGATGCAATGGTTCATGACTGTAATCCTAGTACTCTGGCTGGCCACGGCTGAAGGATCACTTGAGCTCAAGAGTTCGAGCTGAGGCTGAGCAAGAGTGAGATTCTCATCTCTATAGTGAAAACAGAAAAATCAGCTGAACATTGTGGCAGTCATCTATAGTCCCAGTTACTCCAGAGGACAAGGCAGGAGGATTACTTGAACCCAGGAGTTTGAGGTTGCTATGAGCTATGCTGAGGCCATAGCACTCTAGCCTGTGAAACAGAGTGAGATTCTATCTTAAAACAAACAAATAAACACAAACTTGATAGACAGTTCTTCATTATTTCCTTGATGTAAAAAACTTCATTTTGAATGCAAATTTTATTCTTTAATGAGTATCTTGTGTTTGTTCTCTAGAAGCTTTTTGAATTTTTATTCTATTCATATTTAAAATTTTCACCAAGTGTGTTTGTTTGTTTTCAAAATATATCCTTCCTTGGTTCTCTCTAAGTCTATTGAATGGAAAGATTATGTTTTTGTGTCATTCACAATTTTTTTGGATTAATAATTCCAATTTATATGTTTTTATTTTCTATCTACTAATAAATGCTAGATATTATAAATCACCTTTTTCTATTGATTCAACTCATCAAGAGCTAAGGAAAATTTATGTTCCTGATTATTGAGTTCTCAGCCATACCCTCTCTTGCTATCCTGACAGTCAAACACTATTATTATACTTAATTTCAGTAAATATATTTTAATACTGAGGATACTATTTAATTCACTGATTGCTTCTATTCTATGGAAGCATTGTTTCCTTTACATGTATGGGAATAGCATACCTTTGACTACGAGGACACCAATTTGC
Source organism: Perodicticus potto (assembly GCA_963574655.1). NCBI lineage: Eukaryota > Metazoa > Chordata > Mammalia > Primates > Lorisidae > Perodicticus > Perodicticus potto. The sequence goes on from CAUYRH010087881.1 coordinate 3,776, forward strand.
GATTTTTGTTAACATTTTATTTTTCTGTTAGCTCAATTTTCCCAGTTATTTAGTTTGTTTTTCTGGGTTGCTTTCATTTCATTATATTGTATTTTTGTAAGTGTCTGGTGACTCTCAGAGGTTTTTTTTTAATGTGCATGTTTATATGTATTAATAGTTCCATGTGTTATTAATATAGATGTTGCATTATCAATTACTATCAGTATCTAGGTAGATTTCATAGCTAGATGATAGGTAGATAGATTAAACAGAGCTATATAGAGAGAAAAAACTTGTTGGCATGGATAATTAAGAAGAAATTCCTCACTTGAGCTGTGGAATCTATTCCTCCTTTTGAATGACAGCTCTGATTATATGTCTCTGTGGGAATATAAAGAGGTTGTATTAACCATTTATTCTCACCATATTATAGTCAATGCTATTTCTTTCAGGATAAATTGAGATAATTCAGGTAAAACTGAATCCTGTAGTTGCCTTATTAAGCAAAGTTCTTACCTAGAAAACAAAAAATTTTACTGTACTTCACTGTTTGTTGAATCTGCTTTTCCCTCCCTCTCTGTCTCCGTTTTTTTGTCTGAAGTGCCAAGAAATCTATTCATTTTTATTTTCCCATTTAATGCACATCCTAAGATTTCCTGAAAATAGACTGCATCCAACAATTAATTATAGAATAGTATTTACTAAGCTTTTCCTGCAGCAAGTATCTCAGCAGTTTTGCTGTGTGTACTGAGCACAGGACGACCCAGATCTAGCTGTTTTTCAATTAATTATTCAGTTACTTGCCCTGAAGCATACTCCTATTTTCCCCTCTTGCTGACTTTGAGGTTGGATTTTTTCCCAGTATTCATCAGTTAATTTCTGACACTGACTTCTTCAGTAGCCTAATCCTTCACAAGGGTTGCAATGCAGGGTTTCTGCATCAATTTTCAGTGTCACTCACATAATATCTAATGGAAACTATACATACAAAAAAGTCATAAAATAATATTTTCAGTATCCTTCTCCTCTGTTTTCTAGCACTGCTATAGCTTTGTTATGATCTTAATTGCACTTTAATATGATTTGAGATATGAAGGATGGTAAATTTGAACCATGAGATTACTATTCTGGTCCAGAAACCCTAACTGTTGTCTTACAGGTGAAATAACATATAGTGAGCATTCCTTTATATTCACCATATTGTAGGCAGTACAATTACTAATGTAAAAAAGGTAAACATTTTATTGAAATTGGATTGCTTATTTCCTTGAAGTTCTCTATTTTTTATTATAGCTAATTTAGTATTACGAATCCTCGCAAATAAAGGGACAACTTCAAATCATGTCAGGATGTTAATTCCAAAGAGATGGCATTTGCCTGAGTAGATAACATTTTGTGGTTAAATTCTTATGCGCAAAATTTTGACAGACCTGTTTGTAACCTTGATTCTATCACCTGTAAGATTTGTGATCAGGGTGAAATAATTTCTTTACCCCTACAGTATCATCCTTCCGGGGTTATTGTGGAGAATAAATTAGTATTACCTAGAAACTCCATGATATAGTGCTTAGTTAGATAGTTCTCGATACTAACATTAGCTTTTTATCATCAGAAAGGCATTTGAAACATGCTAAAACCTCATTTGTAAATATGACAAAGGAATATTTGCACTTTAATAAATAATTGTTAGAGCAAATAGTGCCTGTAAGATACCAAGAAATGGTAACAGTCCAACAAATGTAACAATGGGGTAAAGATGGCTTGGACAGAATTGTTCTACTTATAAATGGATATGTCCCAGGTCAGTAGTATCTAATTATCTTCCCCATGAAGTGAACTAGATTTTCTGATTTGCTGATAGTTGTGGAGTGCCAGCAAGGGCACTGTTGGACCATCTACATACCTATTCTTATAACCCAGCTATTCTCTGCCCCTTACCTGCCAACACACATTGTGTAGTCCTGAACCACTCCTCTACATAGCTCTCACTCCACAATGCTGAGCTCCACAATGCTAATCCAACTATCTATTTGAGAGTGACTACAAAATTCCTGGCAGTATTTAAATTGTAATTATTCAGTAAATCTGTTTCTTTACTCAGCATCCATTCAAAGCCAGCAACCTGTCATCAGAATGGCCAAGCAGCATTTCAGAATTAAATAATCTGTACTTTAATTTCATATGAAATTTTTGCTTATTGAAAGAGTAAATAAAACAGTGTAGAAAAACTGTAATCTCTTGTGTTTTTATTGATATAAATATTTTCTTTCAAAGTAACACATTATTAGAATATTTGTCCTAGATAGAGTGGCATTAAAAGACAGAATTATGTCTAGAAAAGTCTCTGTCAGTTATAAGGCTGCTTTCCAAGCAGATTAGTTATTTATTCTTTGAAATTCATATTCCAAAATATTCAGTATAGAAAATGAGCTTGCTGTCATAAAAATGGAAAAGGAGAAACAGAAGAGAACATCAATGACTATTTTCTCCAGATTATTAGTCAGAGAAGAACATAAATCATTTTAAACATTTAGCTACCTGTGGTATATGTGGCTATATCTAGTGTTAGGAAATCATATGCCCTCCCTAGGTAATCTACACCAAGACTTTAGTTTGTGAACTTTTCTATAGATTGAGTTTAGGGAGTAATTGGTAGGCTACTTCATCAACAATGGCTTATTTTTCTTTCATTTAAAAGGCATTTCATTGATTTTACATACTGAACACTCAAACTAATATGTTACATTCTAAAATCGTGCCTTGAGGGCTGTTTAAATAGTTTTCAAAGACATTAGTTTGGTTAATCTTCTTGTTGACATTTGTGGAATTCACTCTTGTCATTTTGCTAGAAAGTGAGAATCTTTGAAAATACTATTTTCGTGATGTTCACATCTAGTTAAAGATCACTCTAGAATTCTAAATGGACTCTAGCAAAATTCAACTCACAGGTTTGCGTTAGCACTTGAGATTTCCTTCCTCAGCCTTAGTTCATCCTTTGGCTAGCCTATAAACAAATCTGTCTCTGAATCCAGCCACCATGCAATTATTTCATTTCTCCAGTAGTCTGTATACATAAAAAAACTAAATACCTTAGTATGACATGCAAAAAACCATAAACTAACTGACCCTGATTTATCTCTCTAATAATAGATCTTTTATCATTTGTTTTGATTAAGCAGCATAAAACACTTTGTAAAATACCAAATATATACTATTGCCTCACTCACACATTTCCCGAATATATGACAACCTCCAACTGTGTCTCTTTCTGCTTGATCACCCCTGTTGCTTGGATGGGAAGGCATATATGTACTTTCCTGATGAGCTTTCTGACATTCTGTCATTTGTCTCCCCAAACCTCTATCAGACAGTTAAATTCATGAACTCATCCTAGAAAAAGTGCTGTGTACCTCATTGCTAAATATCACCATGATCACCTTCAAAGTACTCCCTTTGGGAAGCTACGCACCAACCCTAGCACCTAGTTCACACTCCAAAGCACTTTTGATAAGATGAGTTCATGAACTTAATTGTCAGACCTTGTATGATGACAGCTTTGATGGTTGCTCCAGAAAAAGAGTTTCAAAATTGCTTTGAAGGGTGGAGTAGGCACTGGTGTCAGTGAATAGCTTCCCAAGAGGAGTGCTGTGAAGGTGACCGTAGTGATAGTCAAGAATGAGCTATGTAGCACTTTTTCTAGGATGAGTTCATGAGCATATTGTCAGGCCCCATGTGTGTGTGTATGAGCATGTATGCATGTGCATAATATTTAGAATCACTAAATTCTAAATATTTCTAATGATTCTAAATATTTCTAAAATAATGGTACATCACTTATTATTTTATTCCCAAGTAATGCTACAATGCTTGGTTACACATTAAGGACCTCATGTAAATATGCGAAATTTTTACTGCATTCTTTTAACACACAAGTGTGTTGACTGCCAGGGTAAGCACTATAACATTCGTTCACTATGCCTAACACTACCAGGAGAAAGGATATTAAAAGTTCCACTACGATAGAAAGAGTTAAGTTTCTGAAAATACTTGACTTCCTCTGTTGTAAGAAGAAGCAATGAAGAAACCTTATAAAAAATAGTATTAGAGAAATAGATGTCCTCAGCAAATGCATAAAACCATAGGGAAAGTGTTTTATGTGTTTGTAAACATTGTGCAATTGCAATTTGTCAAATGTGTAATAATGGTAATCCGTATTCAACATCTGTATCAGTTTTACCAAATACTGGTTTTCTAGTTCCCAAGTAAAAGTTTTAAAAAGATTCTATACCCTTTAGGTCAGTGCATCTTTAGAGAAGTCTTGGATTCACCAAATATGACAAAAAAAAAGGCAGGCTTTATGCATTCTTCTTTCCTACCATACCACAGAGGAGAGCAAATGAAGGGACATTCAAGCCAAAGAGTTGCAAGTTCTAGATTTTCATTATATATAGATAAATAATAGCAAAGAACTGAAAAGGTATGGTGACACAAATTGTCCCACTGGCCAGTTGACGGCCAGGACTTCCTTCAGGTCTATGGAAGCAGTGTGGAGAGAGAGTGCACCCTGTGAACTCTGATTGTCACTGATAGAAGCAGTATCCACCAACACCTGACATTTTCCTCTAGCGCAAGCTGAGTCTGATGACTCTTAAAGGGAATGGCTAGGTAAACACAAGTCAGAGCCTAATCTAATAAATTGGGGGAGGGGAAGAAGAGCGATCATGGAGTGATTTGAGAAGCTTATTCATATCAGACTGTCCACCTACAGACCTTCTAAGTCTGAAAAATCACCCAACAGCTAACCTCACTCTTCCCTGCCAAAAACAACTGTGTTGCCCAATTTCAAAAATCTGTAATTGGGTTTTGTAGCTACATCAGCCATTTTCAATTTATGCCTCTGGGCTTCAACGCATTCCAAGAAGGATTTACAAAGAAAGAATATCTTTACAATATGTTTGGTGAGAGATGCATTGAGAACATCCCTTGTTAGATACCAGTGAGAGCCACCCTTGTTAGATAATTTACAGGCTCTCCTCTCTCATGAGTTCAACAAAGAGGTTGTGTTTGTGTTGCTTTATTTAAGTTAATAAGTATTCATTTATGGGCCAATGCCCTAGTCCATTCAGTTTGCTTTAACAAAAATTCCATAGACTAGGTCGCTTATAAACAACAGAAATCCATTTCTGACAATTCTGGAAATTGAGAAGTCCAAGACCAAGGCTCTGGAACATGTGGTAGTTGGTGAGGGCTCTCACTTCCCGTTTCATGGAGAAAGCAGTCTGTCCCCACTGAGTAGAATTCTGTCTTCTATAGTCATTAATCCTATTGTTAAGGGCCTCTTTTTAAAGACTTAATCATTCCCCAAAAGTCCTAGTTCCAATATCATCACCTTGGGGGTAAGGATTTCAATATATGAATTGGGGTGGAAGGTAAATGAGCAGTAAGTCCTTTGCAGCTTGTCTATATCAAATACCTATATCTGCATTTAAGATGCAGAGTTTATGTCCCCAATTCCAGAATAATGTGGAGTCTTATGGTGGAAAAGGACATAGATCACCTATATGTGAATGATCTGATATAGCTCAGTATAGGTATTCCAATGCTCCACTCATTGCCAATGGCTCCTTTGTCTTTGGCAGAAAGGCAGTGCCAAACCCCTTTTGTTTGAGTCTCTTCTTTCCTGCCAGGTGCAGTAGGGCAGATTTAGGACATGGGTTTCTTTTTTTATTTTATTTATCCTAAAACTTTTTCTCAAAATGTAAAGAATTTTAGAATAAATATTCTCTCTCCCTTATTTCTTTTCTTATCTATCCTAATACCATTTCCAGGTCTTTTGTTGCCAATAATTGCTAATAAGAGTGCCTTGAAGTTGAAGAGTATTACACTTCAAATTGCACCCAAAAATGTGTGAAAGTAAATATAAGTGTATTAAAATTTCTGCAAAAGGAAGGTTTAGCTAGTGAAGAATTTCAAAAAATTATATTTTATTTCATTTTGAATTTATATGCCATAGGATGCAGACAATACTTAGGAAGGATCTTCAAAATGCTATTCATTGTCATTATTTCCATAAAGAATAATTTGATAGTCTTGGGAAAAGGAAAGGGAGAAAAACTAAATTTTTCTATTTGTATGTTTTAATTCCTAATGCTACAGTGTTGAGAGGTAGGACCTTTAACATGTGATTAATGCATGGCGGCTCTGGCCTCATGAATGCATTAATGCTGTCATCATGGGAATGACTTAGTTATCGTAGCAGTAGGTTACCAATAGAAGGATAAGTTTGCCTCCCTTCTTCCTTCTCTAGTGCGCTTCTGCCTTCCACATTCAAAAGTTGGTTGATATAGCTAGAAGGTTCTCACCAGATTCTGGCTCCTGGGTATTGGATTTACCAGCCTCCAGAACTTTGGGAAATAAATTTCTTTTCTTTGGAAATTACCCAGTAGGTGGTATTCTGTGTAACACAAAAACATAAACCAGACTAAGACCCTGATGTATGTGTATTGCTATTAACACAGGCTGCTTGTGTCTAGTGGCCTTATTTTCTCTTCACTGTCCCAGTCATCATGTGATGGTGGGGGGTTGGGGATAGAGGAAAAAAGAAAGATGGAATAATGCCACTCTTTGACAGTCAATAAGTTCATTTTTAATATTCTCCCCACTTTTATTTAGTGACATTCTATACTCTGGGCAAATTAAATATTACTTCTGAAAATTTAGAAACACAAGTCAAAAAACGTGAAAACTAATAGGACTACAAGGGCCATTCATTTTTGTTTTTGAAACTATTGTGCCTCAAAAGTTATTCTGTACCATTATCATAGACAGCCGAGGAGAACACAGATAATGTAGACTAGTGAAAAAATACATTGGTCTAGGTTCAATAACCTATTATTTGTATGTTTGATCAAGTTACTTTAATATTCTGAAGCTTAATGTCTTTATCCTTCAATTGAGACTTTCTTCATACACCTGCCTTTGGCTTCTTCTACATGCCCTTGACAGTAGGCTCAAAGAGGCCATACATATGAAAGTGCCAGGCATCTATGAGAGCTATGCAAATATTAATTGTCATTACCAATAGCATGACCACAACATGAACTTGACAGAGGGCTTGATGAAGTGCAGCTTAATTTGTGTGAAATGGTAGGCTTTGTGTGACTGAAAATAAAAGTGGTTAAAAATCCGTACTGAGTAGTAGTTATCAAAAATCAAACTGTGTAGTGAAGTACACGAGTCTAAACAAGTAGTTTCAGCATTATAATTTGAACATATTACTTAGGATTTTTGAATATTACCTTAATGAAATTAATGATTATATACCAGTTATTCCATGGATACATTAATATTTAATGAAAATATATCTTGATGTGATAAAAATACATATATTAAGGTTGATAAAAGGAAACACTAAAGTCACTACAAGGACTTATTTCTATTCCATATGTTCAGCCAAGAAATTCCTTTGATCCAGTAAGGAATTTTTCTCTATACTGTAATTTCCAGGGCTTTTATTTCATCTAATTTAAGCAGAGGTGGACATACCATTGTTTGAATTTTCAAACTGAAAAAAGATGCTCAATGTTATTCTGCTAAGTGTTAAACAGCATTGTCTAGGACCTGGGGAAATGTTAATACATAGATAAGACCTATAGCTAAAATGTTGAATATCAAATAGCTGATTGATCCAGTTACTCATGTTGACTGTCACATTAGTAATGACACAGTACAAAGAGAAAGTACATGTGTGATTCAGGTATTTTTGGTACTATTGTGCATTTTTCATTCCAATTGCTTCTGTAACAGACACCTTTGATAGTTGATAAAAGAATTTGTGTCTAAGTAACATTCTAAGACACTTCACTTCAACTAATTTATGTCTAAAAAACAAAATTTCCAGAGTTGTTTTGCTTACTTTTGACTTCTATAAAATATAAATTGAAGAAAGTAGAACTCCTCTTCTTTGAAATCAGAATTAGCAGTTCATTAGCTCAATTTTTATGAAAATTGAGTTTAAAATTTGAAGCTGAGAAGGAATGGTTAATGTATAGCTCTTAGGGCTGTAAAAATATTTACTTGCCTTCATAAGTGACAGGTTAAGAATAAAGTAGAGTATGGAATTTAAGACTCATAACTTCATCTTTTTATTTATTCCTTCTACCCTACTCCATTTATTGTAAATACAGAAACAATTTTTTTTTCTTTGAGACAATCTCATGCTATCACCTTGGGTAGAGTGCTATGGCACACAGCAACCTCCAACTCTTGAGCTCAAGCAATCCTCTTGCCTCAGTTTTTCTATTTTTAGTAGACACAGGGTCTAGCTCTGCCTCAGGCTGGTCTCGATCTCATGAGCTCAAGCAATCTACCTCAGCCTCCCAGAGTGCTAGGATTATAATACATGGGCCAAGCCTGGCCTAAATTTTCTTAAAGAAGTAAAGCTAGAAACATTTAAGTAATAATGAAAATTTATGAAATCAGTCAGGCAATTCTGATATTTCACAAATAACATGTATGTAAAATAAAATTATATTTTGTTATATTATTAAATATGCTTTGACTAGAATACATGATGGAAAGAAGTAATTTTTTTTTTTTACCTGAGGTCTTCTTTCTAGATGGGTTAGTAATAATAGCATTCTAAAACATTATTAATAATAGATTAAATCCATTTAATAGATAATGAAAAGTTCATATTATTTTGTTTTTCTACAAAATTTGATCTGTTTTATTTTTCTGGTCCTTCCTCCATTTTGTCTGAATTTTCACATTTAGTATCATAAAACCACAGCAGTGGGCACTAACACCAGAGCTGTCTTAGTAAGCTAGACTGTCTCAAATAAATGACAAGGGACCTGGATTTTAAGCTACTTTAGAATGAGAAATGAGACATCAGCCCAAATGAAGAAGGAAATTTGAACCCAATTTCCTCCAAAAACTTAAATAAAAAGCTCAAATGCCATAGTGTTAGATGGTATTATTTCTTCCTAAATTGACTTTATAATTGTAATAAACAACACTGAAAACACATAGGCATGGAGAACCATATGGTGAGGTAGGCAGTAGGGTTAGAATGAGAGTTACAGTCAGCTTTCAATTTTGCATTATTTGCTACTGAGTCTATGCCAGCGGTTCTCAACCTATGGGTCATCACCCCTTTTTAACAATGAAAATACATTGTAGCATTAGGAAGGTTGAGCACCACTGGTCTATGCCTTTGAGTGCCAAGCTGGCAATATCTGAAACAATCCCCAGTAAAGCTATGCCCACATATGGAGTAGTTAAGGAATCACTGTAGGTATGAGTATGTGTGTCCAATGTTTGTGTGAGGACATCTGTTTGTCTTTATGTATCGAAAAACTTGGCTTCACTTATGATGGATGCAGTGATAATTAAAGACCTCAGATGAGTAAGACTACCAGAGTACCAGCCACCCAAAGGTTACCTTTGTAACCTTAATGGGAGAGGAGAAGTATAAAAATAAAACAACATAAAGAGGAGACATGTTTTGATAAAAGAGTGGTGTTCCTTTGTGTTTCTTGTTAGTTAATAAATGACTTCTTTTTCTTGAGACAGAAGCCATTTCTGTTCCTTGTCACTTTCCTAAGTGAAAGTTCTGTATCATTTGCCCATAGAAATAAGTACCAACCTTTATGTAGCCTTAGCCTCAAGCACTCATCAAACCTCATGAGCATCCTTGTGGAGTCATTCGGCATTCTGCTCCTTCCTATGCTTTCCTAGCTTCTGTGACTAGCTCAGAATTCTTTGATTTCCTACGGTGAGAAAAAACTGGAAGGTCTCCAGATGTCAACTTTGGCCACCTCTTGACATTCCTGAGAGAAGTTTCAGGACTCTAATTTATTGGCTTTCTTAGGAATACAGCCAACTTGGGATATTTGATACTTAATGAAGAAAAACCACGGATTTGGAGTATGGGAGTCACCAAAGCACTAAGGATCCTAAGGATGTTGTTGTTCTATAGTATTCTCTTCCATCATGATGAATCAGATGTGCCCTTTTTATATTTCAGTTCATCTCATCCCCAATTCAGTACACCAGTTGACTAATACTTTGAGAAAGGTTATCTGCTCTGTGTACAACATTCTGCTAAATGTTTTAGGGGAATTCCTTTGAAATAATCAGCTAATTACAAGAATGATTGCAGAATTAGTACATCCATGAATAATGAATCACCTGAAGAACCAAAACTTATTCTGGTGATACTGGTATGGCTAAAAAATATTTTTGAACTATTCATATGAAATGAGAAATAGTCAACTCACAAGTCATGAAAGGGTTAATCTCATATTTGCATATTTGTAGTTAATGTAAGTTACTAAATATAAAGATTTATTATCATACAGTAGTTTAGAGTAGGAAAAAAATCATTTAAATAGAGATTGGCCAGAGAATGACAGGGTACCTAATCTATGCACAGCAACCTATCAGTATTTTTAGCAAATATCTTAAAATAATGAGTAGGTATTTTAAAATTATAAGAAAGTAAAGGTATTTTACAGATTATAAAAATATTAGCGGAATGGAACTAATTAGGAATTAGTTCCTAAGTAACTTCTTTCACAGAATCACCACAGAAAGCAATCTAATGAGTATACAATTTGTCAAATTTTTTTTAACTCTCCATTTGGAGTTGATTTTAGAACCAGTTTACCAGTGAGTTAATATCATTTTTGTTTGGTTATTGTTAATTTATATAACTGTTAGTGAAAAGATAAGTTGGTGTACTTCACTAAAAGAGAGCATTTTAATAGGGATTGCCCCCAAATCAACCTGTATGTACACAGTACTCTATGTTGGGACAAATATATAAATATAGGTATCAATGGAGGGCAATACACAAGCTCTGTCCATGGTTCAATAGATGTAGCTGAAAAAAAGAAATATGTAGGGAAGAGTTAGAATGACAATTAGACTGATAGCTCGTAACAAATTGTGAAGATCTCTGGACATGGATGAGGTTTAACTAACATGATGACATCAGTAGATTTCACACTAAAACCATTTTGTAAAATGTTACTATAAACCTTTCTATTAACAGTTTGGTGGGATTTATTGTTTGACAATATTTTAGCCCTCAAATTGCTTTCATCGTCTGGGATAAGCAAGATTCCTCCTGAAGATTTTTCATTTCCGATAGTATTTCTACCCCAATTTCTTAGATACTTAAAACTAAATGTATTTGATGAATGGTTTTTGGAAACTACTTCATTAAAATGTTCAGTGAAAAATATAGCCTATTTTTCCGGAGTGGCTTGTGAAAAGTAATTGTGTAAATTATATAAGCTTGGAAAAAAAAAACAAAACAACTAACCAACCAACCACACAACCTGTTTTTGCTAAACCTGGATATTTTGGAGCTTTCATTTAGTCCGTACTTCATTCTTTAGTTTGCAAATCTGATTGATTCTTTTTGTTAATTTTTGTTCTTTTACATTGCTCAATATCCCCTCCTGTTTTGACTCATAGCCTTAAGCCTCAAAATCCCCCACCTACATCATTATATTAGTCACTAAGGCAGTGCTTAGGGCAAGTTCTAATGTAGAAATTCCTGTCATCAGGCAAATTTTCTTTGTGTGTACTTTTCAAATGCCTTTGGACATTTGGTGCCTTCCTCAATCCTGATTATTCAGTTATGTCCTTGACCTCAGATGAGACTTTTGAATACTTGTAGTAAATGTTATGAGAGATTTTTCAGGATAGTATTATGGGAATCTCTAAAGGGAATAGCAACCCAAACCAGAAATCATTAAGGAAGCCTCTCATAAAGTAGAAAAAACATGAGATTAACCCAAAATTATATAGGCATATCTCAGAGATATTATGGGTTCAGATCCATACAACTATCTTAAAATGGTCACACACATTTTTTATTTCCTGGTGTCTATAAATTATCTTTATACTATGCTATAGTCTACTAAGTAGCCAATAGCATTATGTCTTAAAAAAACAAATGTACATTTCTTAATTTAAAAATACTTTATTGTCAAAAAATGCTAATGATTATCTGAGCTATGGGTAAGTCCTAAGTGTTTTGCTGGTGAAAGGTCTGGTCTTGATGTTAATGGCTCCTAACTGATCATGGTGGTGGTTGCTAAAGGCTGAGATGGCTGAGGCAATTTCTTAAAATGAAATAACAATAAAGTTTTCCAGATGGATTGTCCCTTTCACAAAAGATTTCTCTGTAAAAGATAGCATTTTAACTACAATAGAACTTCTTTCAGAAGTGGAGTCAGTCCTGACAAAATCTGCCACCACTTTATCTATTTATGTTTATGGATTATTCAAAATCTTTTTTTGCCACTTCAATAATATTCACAGCATCTTCACCAGGAGTAATTCCATAGTAGGAAGCCACATTTTTTTTTTTTTACTTACTCACAAAAAGCAACTCCTCATCCATTAAAGTTTATTTGAGATTGCAGAAATTCAATCACGTCTTCAGGTTCCACTTTTCCTTGAAGTTCTTCGGCTCTTTCTACATAGCTCAGTGGGTAGGGCACTGGACACATACACCGAGGCTGGCAGTTTGGAGCCCGGCCTGGGAATGCTAAATAACAATGACAACTGCAACCAAAAAAAAGCCGGGTGTTGTGGCAGGGGCCTGTAGTCCCAGCTACTCGGGAGGCTGAGACAAGAGAATGGCTTTAGCCCAAGAGTTTGAGGTTGCTGTGAGCTGTGAAGCCATGGCACTCTACCGAGGGTAACATAATAAGACTCTGTCTCAAAATAAATAAATAAATATCTGTAGTTACTTCCTTCACTGAAGTCTTAAAATGTCTCAGAATTGTGCATGAGAGTTGAAGTCAGCTCCTTCCAAATTCTTGTTAATGTTGATATTATGACATCTTCCTCAGAAATCACAAATGATCTTAATGGAATCCAGGATGGCAAATCCTATATAGAAGATTTTCCATTTATTTTGACCAGATCCATCAGAAGACTCACAATCTGTGGCATCAATAGCCTTATGAAATGTATTATTATTTTTTTTTGTAGAGACAGAGTCTCACTCTATTGCCCTCAGTAGAGTGCTGTGGAGTCACAACTCACAGCAACCTCCAGCTCTTGGGCTTAGGTGATTCTCTTGCCTCAGCCTCCCGAGTAGATGGGACTACAGGCACCCGCCACAACACCCGGCTATTTTCTGATGCAGTTTGGCTGGGGCCGGGTTTGAAATGTATTTCTTAATAAGATTATTCCTTAATCCATGACTGCAGAATGGATATTGTGTTAGCAGGCATGAAAACAAAATCAATCTCCTTATTCAGCTTTATCAGAGCTCTTGGGTTACCAGATGCACTGTCAATGAGCAGTAATATTTTAAAAGGAATGTTTATTGCTTTTTGGTTTCATTTTCCTGAGCAGTAAGTCTCAATAGCAGCCTAAATATAGTCAGTAAACCATGCTATAAACACATGCCATCCAGGCTTTGTTATTTCCTTTATAGAGCTAAAGCAGAGTATATTTAGCATTGTTCTTAATGGCCCTAGGAATTTGGGAATGGTAAATGGGCTTTGGGTTCAACTTAAAGTCACCAGCTGCATTAGTCTCTAATAAGAAAGTCAGCCTGTCTTTTGACGCTTTACAGCCAGACACTGACTTCTCCTCTCTAGCTATAAAAGTCCTAAATGGTATCTTGTTCCAATAGAAGACTGTTTCATCTTAATCTAAATCTATTTTATGTAGTCACCTTAAATTATCTTAGCTAGATCTTCTAGATAATTAGCTATAGTTTCTACTATAGCACTGGTGCTCCACCTTGCATTTTATTTGCCAACAAGGCTTCTTTCCTTAAACCTTGTAAAACAACCTCTGCTGGCTTTAAATTTTCTTCTGCAGACTTCTATGAAGTCTTCTCTCAGACTTCATAGAATTGAAGAGAGTTAAAGCCTTGACCTGGATTAGGTTTTGGATTAAATTAATGTTGTGGCTGGTTTAATTTTCTATATAGAATACTACAACTTTGTTTATATCAGAATTAAAGCTGTTTTGCTCTTATCATTCCTGTGTGCATTTTGGCATCAGTTTTGTACATGCTTTTCTCACTAAGCTAAATCATTTCTAGCATTTCATTTAAAGTGAGAGACTCTTCTTTTACTGGAATACTTACTAGCAAATGTAGAGTAATTATTTCAGTATTGTTGTATCTCAGGGAATAGGGAGGCCCAAGAAGAGGAAGAGAGATAGGGAAATAATTGGCCGGTAGAACAGACAACACACACACTAATATTTATTGATTTAGTTTTCCATCTCATATGGACACTATTCATGATGCCTCAAAACAAGTACCACTCATCACAGGTTGCCAGAACAGATACAACAATAACGAAAATTTTGAAATATTAACAGAATTACCAAAATGTGACAGAGACACATAGTGAGCATGTGCTGTTGGAAAAATGGCACTGCTAGACTTGTTCGATGAGAGGTTGTCACAAATCATCAATTTGTACAAAACTCATTGCACAGTGTGAGAAAGCAAAATACTATAAAACAAGGTATAGATGTAATCAAGAGAAATTCAGGCAAAATGTAGAGATAAATAATGCTGTCAGATGGCATTGAATAGGCAAACCTGTCAAGGACAAAGGATTCAGGGCTTCGAGGGTGCTCTGGCAGAGATGGAATGAGGACAGTGAGTCTGACACAGGGTGGGGGAGAATTGGGTAAGCACAGGTAATCAGCAGCTGGATTATGAAAAGGCTGAGATGTCACAGTATTGATGTTGTTCATCCTAAAACTAAAAAATGCCACTGATGAATTTTACACTGAGGTATTACATAAAATGTTACAAAGTTTTAGTAAGATTTTTCTAGCTTCAAGTAGTGAATGGATCAGTAATACTCAAGGCTGAAGATAAGAAGTTCACCTAAGAAAATATTCTGATATTCTGAATGGGAGATGATGAAGCTCTAAACTAGAAACATGGCAGAGGAAGAAGAATGAAGTGGGAAGATTCTGGTGACATTATGGGAGTAAGATCAACAGGAATTTGTGCTTCATTGAATATAATGAGTGAGCAAAAACAAAATCTACTGTCTGTGCATTAACAAATGTATATATAATGTTCCTTCATGCAAATGCTTAAAATCTTAGTTAGTATTTTAATTCTATTTATAGCATGGTATTCCATAACTCATCACAAAGGCAGAATTTCTTGTGACTACATGAAACTACCTTCCTCTGAGTCTGCTCTTGCAGTATTTTCAGTTACTTAATTTCTGTAATAATACGTTTTAATCATCTTTATCTAATGTTAGTGTCTGGCAATGTTTTTTCCTTCTAAATAGGAAAGCCTAGAGTGCCTGTCTCTCCCATTTTTCTCTCTCTAACTATTTTCTCCTTATTCTCCAGGTGGTGATGAGAGGACTTTGGTTATAACTGGATCCAAGTTGAGGCCAGGTCCTTCTTTTTGAGGTTATAAACCCTCTGTTTTACAGCAATAGCTATTTTTCTAGTATATGGCAGGAGTGGGTGTTAAGCCCCTTGCATGGTGGGCTACATAAAGATAATAATAAAAAGTTTTAAACTAGAAGTTTTGTGAAGAAAAACCAGCAGTCTTTACCTGACAGGCCTAAGTTCTGAAAATAAGAGTTTCTTTCTCCCTTGGTCTTTGCCAAATTGGCAAAACTACTGTGACCTAAAAGAAGGGTCTGCATAATAGTCTTGGACAGCATAAATGAGCGTGTTTCTTCTACTGAGACAGAGGTTTGATTTTATAATTTTATGGAGTGAGTGAAGTTTCAATTTTAAGTGGATTTTTAAAGGTCTTCCTTTTCTTCCTTTAAAATCAACATTTTCCGCATCTTGTCTTTATTTTTTTAAGTGTTAACCCACAAATTGAATACAGCCTGTGCTTAGCAAATGAATATTAAATGCTTTTTCCTGGAAAATGTGTTTGCTCATTAAATTTGACAGTCATTGCTTATGGGGTAAATGCTGTCAGTGCCAAGAACTATCTGGTGTGGTTGCCAGCTACAGGTCCATTATTTTAATTGCCTTTAACCTATAATCAATATTTACTGCTTTCCATAGAAAGAGACTGCATAGCTAAGCAGTATGAAAAGTGAGTTTACTCTTCTGCATCTCAGTTTCTGTTTTTATATCTAAAAGGTAACATTAAATGCTTCCTCTGGGTAGTAGTTTTTTTTTTTTTTTTTTTTTTTTTTTGGCCAAAACATGCCTATTGCAAATTAAAAAATTTGAATTTATGGCTAAATGAAACTTAAATTCTGTTACATTATACAGTCATTTGCATCTTTTTGTTTTTTTCATCAAAATAAGGTTCTGAATGTTAATAGCATTTCTGGGGTAATGTGCTCTTTCAAGCATAAAATCTCCAGGATTTACTCTGAGAATTTTGGGAAGAGCCTGCAAATAAAAGTTAAGAGATCCTAATTGGGAGGAGGCAGACTGTAAAGGCTAGGATGATATTTTAAACATGCAAGTTAAAATTAAGAGCCACTGAAAATTATTAAAGGGGAGGAACCGCATTATACAAATAGTATGGCAAAAAGATCACTCTGATAATAATGTGCAGAGAGACCATGACAATGGTCATGGTCAGGGGATATGCCATGGAAAGGGGATATGTTTTAATCACAATGATATTGTGCACCAAGAATATTATATTGTATGTGTCAAGGTATGTGTAAACATAGGTGCACAAGTTTTCATTATAAGAGGTGTTTTATGATAACAAATGTTTGGAAAGAGCTTAAGTAGCCAAAAGTCAAAGATGGGTAAAACAAATGTGCTATAATTCAGTTTCGTAAAGCCATTGAGTTTGATTTGCAAGTATTATATTTAATTACATAAAGTTCATGACATATGGTTGACATAAAATAGTGCTCATGATACATTGCTAAATGAAAAAATGTACACGTGTATTATATATTTATATCATATACAAATAAATTGACTAGAAGAAAATACTAAAATGCCATCAGTTCACTTTGATTTTCTCTTTTTATGTTGTTGCATTTTATAAGTTTTTACAATAAGTGAGTACTACATGCATAGTTTCCGAAATTGGCTACATGATAAAAGATTATAGTGCTATGCTGGAGATGCAGGCATGAAACTTGAGAGGAGGGCACATTTTTGAAGTCAACATTAGATTTAACTAGAAATTCATGGCTTTGAATTTGTTTAGATCCTTGATAAATTTCAAGTGAGTGGAGCAGATTACCACCAATGAAGTCCTATACTTTCATAGAGTGAAAATATGTGAAGAAAAATGACAGTATTATAGTCAAGAAGCTTATGTATGTGACTTATTACAGTGTAGCCTCTAGCTGCTGGCATAATTATGCTAGACAAGAAATATATATAACCAGAAAACCATTCAAGTTCTCAGCTACAAAAATATGATTGTCTTTTTCCAAATGAAAGTTTAACCTCCCTTATATTTTAAGTGTTTTGTGAGAATTAAGCAAAAAAGAAAATGTGGGCTATTAGACAAAAATATTTGTTTAGCATAGAAAAAAATGTTCTCAGCCATAGACAACATACACCAAGTAGTGCATTAAGATTAAGTTTATTTGACAAATATTTTTCATTGTCTACCATGTGCAAGACACTGTATTAAGCTCAGCAGAGCATACAAAAATTATAAAATTGAGAAGAGGGCACAATTTTGAGGTCCATGTAAGACTTAACTAGAAATTTCAAGAGATTGGCCAAGATTACCACCAATGAAGCCTTACATTGTCATCGTTCCTCAAAAATGACAAGAAAATAATAGTCAAATGGATGAAATGACATAATCGTTGATAACCAGAAAGCAAAATAAGTATAATAACAGTAAGAAATAGACAAATAAGCTCATTTAATTACATGAAAAATAGAACTCTTTCAATCTCAGATTTTTAGAAGACAGTGTCAATAATACAATGTACTGTGTTTTGTATATATGTCCCTTCTAAAAGTTTTAATTGTCATTGTAAAAATATTAAGAGAAGGAAATTTTAAGAGACAATTAGACAATTTGGCTTCAGCCTCATGGGTGGAATTGGTACCACCCTTGCCTTCCATCATGGGATAACATAGCAAGAAGAACCCTTGCCAAATATTGGCACCTTGATCCCAGACTTATCAGCTTACAAAAATGTGAAAAAAATATATTTCTTTCATTATAAGTTACCTAGTCTCAGGTATTCTGTTGTGGCAACAGGAAAAAAATGGACAGAAAACTGGTACTAGGTAAATGCTGGAAAGTACAAGCTTATATTGTCATAAATGGAACATTAAGAGTGATTCTAGTGAGGACTCAGAAGAAAAGAAGAGTTGTAGAAAAAGTCTGAAATTTCTTGGAGATTACTTAAGTGACTGTGGTCAGAATGTTGGTAGAAATATAGACAGTAAATGTCATTCTGAAGAGGTCTCAGATGGAAAGGAGAAACAGGTACCGGAAAGTGGAATAGAAGACTTCTCACTCTAAAGTGGCAAATAACTGCCCTAAATTGCATCCAGGCCCAAAGGCTTTGTAGAGGGCAGAATTTAATAGCAATGGATTAGGGTGTCTAGTGGAAGAGAGATCTAAGCAGCAAGGCCTTAGAGTGCCATGTGCTTTCTCCTAACTGCACATAGCAAGATATGAAGAGAAAGAAGTGATTTAAAGATAAAATTACAACTAAAAGGGAATCAGATCTTAGGGATGTGAAGGATTCTTAGCCTGGCCATGTGATAGATACTGAAAGAATGTTTTGATATTTTCAGGAGAGGAAACCAAGGGTGCAGCCATGTTAATTAATTGATAAGGAAAGTAGTATGGATATAGTAAAGCCGAAGGTTATTCACCAGAACGATCAAAGAATGACCTCAAAGGCACTTTGGGAATTACCAGTGATGCCATCCTTATCTCAAGCCCAGAAAAAGCATGTCAAAAGACAGGCCCCTGGCACTCTCAGAACCAGGGGGCTCCCTATCCAGAGCCACTTCAAATCTCTCCTCTCACAATCCCCATGGTGCTCCTTGGTCATCCCTCCCATGGGCTCAAAGTGGACCCAGGTGTAGTTCAACTTGCCACTTAGAGATCCAAGCTGTAACCTTGGCAGTGACCACAGGGTGCTAATTCTACAGGCACATAGAAGGCAAGATCTGCAGAGGTGTGGTCTCCTCTAGCCAGATTGCAAAGGAGCTACTGTGTGGGCTGAACCCAGCAAGGCCACAGCAGCAGGACTTTCTGAGTGAAGACTTCAAGGCCCAACCCCCACCCCACCCCCACACTGTGGCCAGAAAGTGGGACATGGAGTCAAAAAAGATCATTCTAGAGCCTTAAGATTTGACATTGTTCTTTTGTGTTTACCTGGATGGAGTTGGAACACATTCTTCTCAGTAAAGTATCTCGAGAAGGGAAAAAAAAGTATCCAATGTACTTAGTACTAATATGAAACCAATATATAAACAACTAAACACCAACATGAAAGAAAAACACAAGCATAATCTAGCAAGGGGGGAGGGAGGACAAAGGAGGATGACTGGCGAGATCTTACCTGAATGTGCACGGTGTGAGGGTGTTCAGCAGACCCCCTTGGTGAAGGGCTCAACTATAACTTGGACTTCACCTTAGAATTGGAAGCAATGTAACCTAAACATTTGTACCCTCATATTAATCTGAAATTAAACAAGATTTTTTTAAAAAGACAATAAAAAAAAGATTTGATATTGTTCACCCTTTTCAGTTTTGTTCAATTTTGGAGTTACTTAAGCCAAATTACCTTCTTTTCTTTTTGCCAATTTGTTTCTTTTGTAATGAGAATGTCAGGAATAATGCCTGTCCCAGCATTATATTTTAAAAATGGATAACTTATTTGATTTCATAGGCTCATAGCTGAAAGAAAAGTTGGTACTGAAATGAGTTAAAACTTTGGGGGCTGTTGGGATAGAATAAATGTATTTGAATTGTGGGGGGTCAGGTGTGGAACACTGTAGTTTAAATGACTGTCCCTTGTAAAGTTAATATTGACATTTAATTGCCATTGTAATAGCATTAAGAGGTGTAACATTTAAGTGATGATAAGGCACTTAAATGATAACATTTAAGATGATAAGAGTTCCACTCCCATGGGTGGGATTGCTACCACTATAAAAAGATGAATTTGCAGATTCAAACCCGGCCCTGGCCAAACTGCAACAAAAAAACAGCCGGGCATTGTGGCTGGGGCCTGTGGTCCCAGCTACTCGGGAGACTGAGGCAGGAGAATCACCTAAGCCCAGGAACTGGAGGTTGCTGTGAGCTGGGACGCTGGGACTCCATGGCCCTCTACTGAGGGTGATAAAGTGAGACTCTGTCTCTAAAAAAAAAAGATGGCTAATGTTTTTTCTCTGACTCTTACCTTTCATCGTGGAATGACACGGCAAGAAGGCCCTGTTAGATGCCACACCTTGATTTTAGAAGTCACAGCTTCCAGACCCTGTCAGAAGGCAAATTTCTGTTCATAATAAATTGCTTAGTCTCAGGGATTCTGTTATAGCAGCACAGAACAGACTAAGACAGAATAGGTCCTGAAGACTTTCCCATTCAGGAAGAGGCAGTGGACCACCTTGTCAAAACTCGTCAAGAAACTATGAAACCCACCATGCCATCCATGCCATAATTAGTCCATCATGTTTCTAAAGACAAAATAAAACCCGCTTTACTGCGTGTAAAGTTTTCAGGAAGAAGAGAGGTAGTATAGAGGAGAGTTTTGAGAAACTGAAAGAAGTGAATTACATTTCCAATTAACAAGCACATAGCTGACAAATGATAGCTGTCAAGTAGGCCTGGTACATTATCTCCATAAAAGTCGCAGGTCTTGGGTAAGTAGGAGTAAGAATCTAGATGCATAAACAATTTTAATTTATAAGAAAACATTAATTTCTCATTTTGACTGGCAAGTGTTTTTTCAGTGACAAAAACTGAGTGATTACTGATGATTTAAAAACAGGATGGGTGAATTCCCACCCAGTGGGCACATTGCACACTTTGCATGTGACTTTAACCTCACACAAGCAAACTTTGTAACCAAAATGTATGTGCCCCATAAAAATCTGAAATTTAAAAATATAAAATAAAAACACTGGTTCACTTAGTAGATATAAAGTTTCCACCCGCATGAATTAGGCAACTAATTCTTTACGATTTCAAGCTATGTGATAAGAGGCATGATACATGAAGAACATATATTTTTGTTTTCAAGAATTATAATAATGTCTCTGTGGCATGTAGAATTAGATGTTCTTCTCAACATACTCTGGAAAAACATGATTTGTTCTCATCTGTTAAAACTATTTTATAATCTCAAGCCATTACAGAAACTTGAAGAGCAAGTTATTTATTTTTAACATAATGAAGTAAAATGTTGCCATTGTGCATTTCAAATAAGGACACAGAAAGCTAAAATAATCTAATAAATATTTCTAGGAACAACTGGCTCACTGGATGAAATAAACACAATATTCTTACTTCATTCTGCATGTCATCCAATCATTTGGGTGGGTAAACTTTTTTTTTAACTTAATTAAAATTAATATGAGGGTACAATATTCAGGTTACATTGTTCTCACTTCCAGAGTAAAG
Source organism: Perodicticus potto (assembly GCA_963574655.1). Lineage (NCBI taxonomy): Eukaryota > Metazoa > Chordata > Mammalia > Primates > Lorisidae > Perodicticus > Perodicticus potto. Next base: position 25,338 of record CAUYRH010087881.1, read on the forward strand.
TTCCATTTGCAAACCAGCCCCTCACCCAGGGGCCATGTTATACACCCTCACAGTGTGCACAGTAGGTGAGATCCCACCTCATGTCCCCCTCGCCCTGCCATACGTCCTCACCCCTCCCACTTCCCTCTACCACTCACTGGACTATAATAGTGTTTAATTGTTCTTAGGAATGTGTAATTGTTTATAAAGTTAGTCTAGGCAATAACATAAGAAATCTTACTGGTTTCTAATTCTTTGAAAGTATTTTAAAAATGGAGAAGGCTTAAGTGTGTCATAAAACTCGGACAATGTAAAAGATGATCTTGAAAATATAAGCATTTTTAAATAGTCTATGAGATCCATACACACATAGTTGAATACGTAAAGTGTTGGCATATATCCATCGAATGATATGCAGCTTCTGTGATGGCTTCTAGCAATGCTCAACCTTGTATCTCCTCCTTTCCTTGAGTGCGGGATGAACCTAGTTACCCTATTTACTGGTATCATGATCTTCAACCGACTGGTCTGCAGTAAAAGGATCTTAGGTGTACCAGAAAACTTTTTAAAGATTACTAATTAAATTATTTTTTAAAGAAGTTCAAAACACAGTAAGGATATATATTTATTTTTGATCAACATAATTTAAATGTGCTGTGGAAGTTTAACTATAGATTCAAGTGTGCCATGAGATAAAAAAGATTGAAAACTGCTGAACATAAAAAATCAAAAATAATGGATATTACTTTCATGTTTCAGTTCCAAGAAGACTGTGGCTTCATCTCTCCTCCTCCCCAACCTGGATCATCAGCTATCATGTCCTGAGGACACTTGAACATCCTATGGAGAGTTTCATGTAACCAAGAACCACAACCAGCCAGCAACCCCATGAGTGAGCCTAGAAGCAGAGCCCTCCCCTGGTTAGCCTAATCACAGGCCCTTGGCTGCAGCCTGAGTAAGAGGCTTCCTGGTTTACTACACCTGTTTCCACGGTAACACTGATATGATAAATTTTTGTTGTTTTAAGTTGCTAAGGTTCGGGATAGTTTGTTACACAGTAGTAGATAATTAACAAAGCTCACAATTCTTAAAATATAAACTAAAAGCTTTGGAAATAATTATTCACATGCCATATTGACAAAGATTCAAGTTTAATGATGTCCGCTTCTTGATAATATATGTGTGGGGGGAGAGAGAGTCGTCCTACTGCTTGCAATGTATAAATTGGTTTATTTTTAATGTGCACTAAAGTTTTAAATGCTCATTCTCATTGATCTAGCCATTTATCTGTTACAGTATCTATGCAAGTACACAAAATACGACATCATTAATAAAAGACAGATTATATTATGGTTCATACATGCAAAAAAAATTCTTCAGATTTTATGAAGATTAGGGTATCTCTCCATATGCTGGTAAGTAAAGTTGCCAAAGAAATAATTCCAAATTAACTTTGAATTATTTTCCATTTAAATTGGCTCAATTTCCTTAAGACTCTCCTTTCTCATCCTGACAGAGTTTTCAGCAATACTTATTCTACTTTTTAGTGAGTTAGTTCAAGGATAAAGATTTAAGTCTGGAGTCAGACTTCCTGGGTTCAATCTGTTCTCTGCCTCTTATATGACCTTGGATTGGTTACTCTATCATTCAGTTCTTTACTAAGTCAGGTAGTAACTGTCTCAGGTATAATATGTTGGAAAATCAAAGAGTTAAGATAAGCCAATAATTAAAATAGTGGCTAGAATACAGCACAGAGCACAATATGCTGATTCTTTTTTGTACTGTTAATCATATTTGAATATGAGTAATTTTCTCTTTATTAGGTATTTTCTGAAGAACAATTTAGACAGTTTTGGGAGATGGTTGGGTTATAGATAGTTTGAAGGATATGGTCTTTGAGTAATTTCAGCAGATCTGCCCTTGGTTCATGTCTCTCCTTATTGCCCTCTGTGTTTGAAGTTTTCCACCTTCCTGGTTAGCAGAATATCTGTATGGTTCAAATTAACTCCCTAATTTAGAATATTCATATGTGTTGCTTTAAATACTAAAACTAATTATATTGTATTTTAACTGATACTGGCAAAATATATTATGCATTCTCTTATGAAAAAGACCAAAGTGTCCTTTAATTCTACCTATATTGTTTCCAGATGAAACCACAATTACTGATCTGCTGGTGTCCAGACATTCTTCTCAGATAATCCAGAATCCAGCCCCAAAGCATTCATTGAAATCCACAGCATTACAGATGGAACAAACTAAGAGTAGAGTTTAAATTGAAGATAGCTGATGGAGCAAGTCATTCTGTACATAGGAATGAGAAATTCTTCCCAGAACACATGACACTTAAGATAAGCCTTTCTGGAAAGATGCATGGAGAGTCCTCAAAAACTAACTGTGGACCTTCCATTTGATCCTCAATCCCAGATCTACCTAAAAGAAAAAAAGTCATTTTCTCTTAAGAACATTTGCACTCAAAAGTTTATCACAGCCCAATTTACAATTGCAAAGATGTAGAAACAACCCAAGTGCCCTTCAACACATGAATGGAATGAATTAATATGAATTGTGGTATATGTATACCATGGAATTCTATTCAGACATAAGAAGATGAAGATTTTGTATCTTTTGTTACAACTTGGATGGATTTTATAGAGTATTCTCCTAAGTAAAGTATCACAAGAATGGAAAATAAAGCCTCACTCAACACTAAGCTGAAACATGTAGTAGATTAACAGCAACACGCACACATGAGAGAAAAACTCAATTACATTCAAATGGGGGAGTGAAAAGGGGATGTAGTCAATTCTCACTCAGTGTGTAAAATGTACTAGTAAATGGAACACTTCCTGGGCAGAGGTCACAGCTACAAATCAGACTTTACCTTACAAACAAACAATGTAGTCGACTCATATGTATCCTCAAATTAATATGGAATAGAAAGGCAGTGTTGGGTGGCCAGAGAAACATTGGAAGAAAAGAGAGAAACGTAGGCTAAAATATTCAGAGTAAATCTTATATCTAGAAAGGGAAATTGCCACTAGTAATAGAACTTGTTAGATGATCAGTGTGAAAAAGTTCCAGAACATGCTCATAAATTGATAGATATTGGTGGTATAAAGACTGACAAAGAAAGAAGGCATAAATTAAGACAGTGGCAGAAAACAGACTTGATTTCAAAGTCTCAGTAGATACTGAATAGGAGGACTTATACAGCATTAAGGGTAGGAATATAGATATATTTGAATGTGGAGAATTTTAATGTACATATTTTAAAAATTCACTTTCTATTAAATATCTAGGAAAAAAATCTCTTTAGCACAGCAATCTCTACTTCTAATACAATTTTTACTGTGGCAAAGAAAAGAAGTGTATAGATGACAATATGAGGGTTGGTTTCCATTATTTAGTTTGGAATAGTTTAGAATAAATGCTTAATTTTCTTAATAACAGATAAGCCTGGCACCAGTTACAATATTTAGCTTGTCTATATTGCTAACACATATCAGCCCAGATGGTAGAATTATTACCTTGATTATTTTTAATGTGCCATAAAAGTTGATCCCTTTGCAATGTATCTTGTTAAGAAGACTAAGTACTTTGTTCAACCTTTTTTTTTTTTTTGAGACAGAGTCTCACTTTGTTGCCCTTGGTAAAGTGTGGTGGCATCACAGCTTACAGCAACTTCCAGCTCTTGGGTTTAGGCGATTCTCTCGCCTCAGCCTCCCAGGTAGCTGGGACTACAGGCACCTGCCACAAGGCTATTTTTTTGTTGCAGCTTGATGGGGGCCGGGTTTGAACCCGCCACCCTCAGTATATGGGGCTGGCGCCCTACCCAGCGAGCCACAGGCTCCACCCTGTTCAGCTTTTTTAACAAATGAGCCACTATAGTTCCAGAAACTTTTTATTTTCTTGAAGAGATTTAAAATAGTCGTGTACTGCATGATGATGATTTGGACAACAATGTACTGTATATGTGACAATATTCCCATAAAATGATTATACCATGTTTTCTGGTAACTTTTCTTTGTTTAGACACAGAAATATTTACTACTGTGTTACTACTGCCTGCAGTGTTTTGTATAGAGATGTGCTAGATATGTTTGTGGCTTAGGAGCAAATGTATATAATTTCAGCATACCTTGCTGTAGTAAGTTCTTAAAACATGCATCTATCACCTTTTATTTTTTTTAACAAAAGACAGGTGATTCTTATAGTATAGTACATTATCTTAAAAACTTATTTACTAAGACACCAGGTTTATGCCAATTTGTGCCAAGTTAAGATTTGTTCAAATCTGGAAAGTCTTTAGACATTTCTTTAACTTTTCAAACTTATAGGGTACAAGTGTAATGTTGCTACAAGGATGGATGAAATAGAGGCAAAATTAGAACTTTGGGGGTCTCCAGCACCAAAATAGCATGTATTTTAATCATTAAGTAATTTCTTATCATCCACCCATCTCCTACAATCCCACTGTTCCACTTTCTAGAAATGTCATACTATTTATTTTTTCTCCACATTCTATTATAAAAATGTTCAAATGAAAAGAAAAGTTTTTTTAAAAGTACAATAAAAACTCACGTGCCTTTTCCTTGAATTAACTATTATTAGGGTTAATATTTATTAGGGTTTTGTCATGTACTCTCTTTCCTTCAGAGTAGAGTAATTTATTCAGAAAGTTATACATATTAAGATACTTCCCTCTTGTGTATTTAAAAAAAAAAAATTATACTTTCCTCAAACTAAAAAAAAAATCACAATTCTCAGTGTTAATATATTTACTTATTCTCTTGATCATATGATAAAGAATAAAGTCTATAAAAAACAAATGTGTTGATTAGAATTTTAAGATTTCTTTGAACTTCTTTTTCGACTTTAAAATGTATCTCACCATGTAACTATAGTCATAAAATTACTGTGGAGTTATTTGAATATTTATTCTCTGTATGCTCATATTATCAATTTGCTCATAATTAAGTTTATCTCCTTTTGACTCTTTCAAGTATAGGATTTACTAAAATTCTATTTTATATTTTTATAGTAAATAATATATTGGAAACTATTCCATAAAATTGAGAAGCAAAAACACAGGCCATATTTTTATCTCAACATATGTAGAAAAAACTTTCAATAAAACTCAGTGATATTATGTGACAAAAGCCCTCAAGAGAGTAGGTACAAAAGAAACATATCTCAAAATTGTAAAAGCCATATATGACAAACCCACAGCCAACTTCATTCCGAATGTGAAGAAGTTGAAGGCACACACCCTCCATCAAGAACTGGAGCAAAACAAATGTGTGTCTGTTACCACGTCTACTTAACATAGGGTTGGAAGTCCTAGCCAGAGTAATAAGGCAAGAAAAAGAAATAAATGGCATCCAAATAGAGAAAGAGGAGGTCAAGCTACTGCTGTTTGCTAATGAGATGATCTTGTTTCAAGAAAAGTCTAAAGAGTCCAACAAAAATTCCCAGAATTGATAAATAAATCTAGCAAAGTCTCAGGTTACAAAATCAATGAACAAAAATGAGTAGCATCTTCATATAGTAATGACAGTCAAGCTGATGGTCAAATAAAGGACTCAACACTATTCAAAACAACAATAAAGAGAATATTTTAAACATCTGAAATATATTTAAAGAAGGAGTTGAAAGAAATCTATAAGGAGAACTACAAAACACTGATGGAAGAATTTGCAAGTGGCATAAACAGATGGAAAAACATCTCCTGTTCACGGATTTCTAGAATCAACATCATTAAAATGCCCGTACTTCCCAAAGTGATTTACAGATTCAGTGCAATCCTCACTAAAAAACAAAACAACAACAACAACAACAAAAAGCATCATATACCACAAATCTAGAAAAAATAATCCTAAACTTCCTGGGGAACCATAAAGGAGTCCAAACAGCAAAAGCGATATTAAGCAAAAAGAACAAATTTGTGGCATCATGTTACCTGATTTTAAACTGCACTCCAAGGTTATAGTAAACAAAATATCATAGTAACCCCTCTCCTTGACATATGCAGAGTTAAATCCAAGATGTATCAAAGATTTAAATGTATGGCTTGAAACCATAAAAATTCCAGGAAAAATATGTAGGAAAACTCTTCTATACATTCTGCTAGATGAAGAATTTATGACTAAAACCCCAAAGGCAAATATAGCAACAACAACAAAAATAAATAAATGATTCACATTTTAATGGTGTTTGTTTTCTTACTGATTTGTTCAAGTTCTTTGTAGATTCTGGATATTAGTCCTTTATTGGATGTGTTATAGACACGAGCAGAAGCTTTTCAAAAAAAATAGTCAAATGTCCAATAAAGATATGAAAAAATAGCTTAAGGTCACTTATCATCAGGGAAATGGAAATTAAAACTACCACTTTACCCTAGTTAGAATGTTCATAATTAAAAAGTCAAAAAATAATAGATTCTCGAGTGGATGCAGAGACAAAGGAACAATTATATAGTGTTGGTGGAACTGCAAATTAATACAACCTCCCTATAGAAAAGAATATGGAGATTCCTCAAAGAAATAAATGTAGACCTACCATTTGATCCAGAAATCCCATTGTTGTGTTTCCACCAAAAGAAAGTGAAGTAATTTGATTAAAAAGATGCCTGGCTTTTGAATGTTTATCACAGCACAATTGGCAATCGCAAAGATGTGGATTGAACATAGCATACATCAACTCATGAATGGATAAAGAAAATTTGATATAAATACACACACATGCACACCCACACAAATACACCAGACTAATACTCAACTATAAAAAGAAATCAAATAATGCCCTTTACAGCAACATGGATGGAACTGGAGACCATTATCTTAAGTGAAGTATCTCAGGAATGGACCGCCAAACTCTATATGTTCTCCCTAATAAGTGGGAGCTAATAGATGGGTACATATTGGCACAAAGTAATAGAAAGACCAAGAGACATCAAGAATGGGGGCAGGAAGTGTGGAATAAAAGCTTATCTCTTGGGTACAATGAACATTATTGTGGTGATAAGCACACTGAAAGCCATGACTTAAGTATGACATGAGGCATCCATGTGGTAAAACATTTGTACCCTGTTAATGAATATTTTGAGATAAAATTTAAAATTTTAAAATTTAAATAAATAATTATAAATTATATAGCAAATTATTGTTTCCATCTTTCTCCCTCCCTTTCATTTCTATCATCCCATAAAGGTAATTGTTTTCATTGGTTTCTGGTTGACCTTTCCTTTCTGTTTAACTCATTCTGTGTTTCACTTTGCAAATATAAGCAAAAAGAGAGATATTTTGATTCTTACATTACTCTATTAAATTCCATATATTTTCCCAGCTCCTCTCCACAATCACAATACTAGCCATGGCTCCTCTCCTCCTTCTCCTTCTTCTGCAGCTGCATAGCAACCGTTTTGGGGGATAGTCCACAGATCACTCCATCAGCCTCCCATGAATAGACATTTAGGTTGTTTCCAATATCATTCTACGACAAATGTCACAGGGAAAATTTCTATGCAAGGTTTTTCAGAGTTTGAATTTTATGGAGGAATGTCTTCAGGGTAGATTCCTAGAAGTAGATCACTGAGTTAAAAAGTAAACACATATGTGATTATAATAGATATTTCTAAATTCTCCTGTTTATGATGCAACCTTGGGAACTCACATCAGCAATTAATAAGAATGATGATTTCCCTATACCCTTATCAACATATTTTATCTTTAATCTTTTGCCTATCTGTTATTACTTAATGACACATTTCTCATTCAGCATCACTTACAGAAAAAAGGTATCTTTTGTACAAATGAGTATATACACTATACACTCATACATGATTACAATACCTTTGTGATGTGAACTGGATAGACAGATCACAATTTCAAGATCAATGTGTGTGTTGGCAACATCTATTCAAATAAGAAATCTTATCTCTGTCACCTATTCAGTTTATCTGTTCAGATATTAGTTGATACTACTGAATAAAGGTGGTAGTACTTGAAGTTTTTATTAATCATGGTTCATGCATAGGTCTAGAAAAACAAAAAATACAATAATTAGTACGTAATTATACGTAATTCTGTCTTGACACTTGATTGAAAGTTTTTACAGCTTCATTCTAAGGGAAGTACATGTGAAAATATAAGTTTATATCATCATTTTGCAATTTAAGTAAATATTTTACTATTAAGCCTATTTGAATTTAGCCTTAAAATCCACTTGTGCTCATTTTATTTCCGTTTTTTCAAGAAGACATTTTAAATATCTATGTACTTTGTAAACAAAGTCAGTGGCTATGATCCAAACTTCTTAGGTCATATATGAACTCTGTAGCTTCACTCTATCCAAACAGACATAAGTATGTCAAGAGAAAATGCTGTGATGAAAATCCAGAATTGGAAATTAATCATTGTTATGAGTCTTTTCATTAACTACCCAAAGAGCTGTAGCAGCCAACTGGAACATTATCTTATCCCAACGTATATAATGCTCTTAAGGACTTGGAAAGAGGGACAGCATTCATACTTCTAGGGGAAATTAGATAGATTTGTAGACCTAGGTAGAAATTAAAGAATTAGAAAGCCCAAATGTCTGGTTTTTCAGATTAATAAACTGAGGTATGGAAAGGTGAATTAGTGCTCAAGATCAGAAATCAAGTATAGCTCATAGCAGCACCTGGATCCTCTACTTGGGCTTCTGTGGAAATGGATGGTTTTCTCATTCAATAATTTCCCTTTTCAAACGTGTGTGTGTGTGTGTGTGTGTGTGTATAGGTAGACAGGTAGATTTATCCCAAGTCCACATTACTTTTTTCTCTTTGTAGTAGTTAAATCATGATTTCAATTTTGCAAAGTGTGATACATTGAAACATAAAGTGTATTTCAACAATATAAACATTGTTTCCAATCCTCTTATAAGACTAAGATTGTTAAGGCTGCATTTTTTGCCTTTAAAGAAAAATAGTCATATTTCTCACACCATTTCAACAAATTGCTAATATTTTTCCTACATTTTCATTTATGATATATTTTAGATAAATTCCATATCTAAACTTGTACTGTGCAGTTATTAATAACCTGTACTATATAACAGCCTGTACTGTGTAGTTACTATGAACACACAGGAAAATTAGGAAATAGCCATCATCTAATTATCCAATCATGCACCTCTCATTAGGCATCACTTAATAATAGGTATACATTCTGAGAAAGGTATCATGAGGCAATTCTGTTTTTTTCAGACAACTTAGAGTGTTCAAGCATAGACGGCATAACCTAGTACATGCCTAGGATATATGGCATAGCTTGTTGTTCCTAGGCTAAAACCCTGTGCAAAATGTTACTGTTCTGAATACTACAGGCAATTGCAACACTGTTTCTGTATCTAAACACAGGAAAGTTACTGTTAAATATAAAGTATTATAATTTTATGAGACCACCGTGACATATAGTCTGTCATTGACCAAAACATCATTATGCAGAACATGGCTGTGTAATTTATATATAAGACAATTGTAATTTTTTTTAAACAAGTGAACAGTTTATTAAGAATTAAACAAAGGTATGATGTGATACAGTACAAACAAGACACTCAAGATAGGTATAATAGTACTACTCACACAAAAACTTAAATTGCACCTCAAAAAAAAAAATCTCAAGACAAAAGAGAAAGCAATTTCACTGTTATAAGATAAGATATTTCATGCAAAGTATTAACTCTGCCCCCCCCAAAGCCCAACCTCCCAACAAACAAAAAGCAATCTGGGAACATTTCTATACTAACATATTAACCACAGTATAATCATTCATAGGAAAACAGTAATTAAGTGATGAATTGAATTAAATAACAAAGTTCAAACCATCATAAACTTATAGACCACAATGATTTTACAAAACAAACAATTCTAGAAATCTTATAAACAATAAAAGAAATATTTCAATATCATTCTACTTGATCTGGATACACCTGATATTGAAATTGGAGAAAATATATTGTTATAAAGAGAAATTACAAACATGTTTTACTTATAAATGAGGATGCAATATCCTAATCACTATATTGACAAGTTGAATTACAAAATTAATATTTAAGTAATATACTTTAGTCGAATTGAATCTGATTTATATGAAAGTTAGACACTATTTTATTTTCTTTTTTTTTTGGTTTTCTTTCCCTTGCCCCCTCCCTCCTTCTCTGTCGGCTGTCTCCTTCCCCCATGCCCCACTGTGTCACTCATTGTCATTAATTGTCCTTGAATCAAAGTTGAATACATAGGATTCTTGCTTCTCCATTCCTGTGATGTTTCACTAAGAATAATATGTTCCACCTCCATCCAAGTTACTACAAATGCAGCAAAGTCTCCATTATTTTTGACAGCTGAGTAATATTCCATCGTATA
>CAUYRH010087884.1:0-10588 GCA_963574655.1 Perodicticus potto
GGTGAAATCAGTACTACTTTCCATTTGGGTTCTTCTTCCATTTTTCTTTCATTCATTTTATTCCCCTCTAATTTATTCACCCCCTCCATACAACTAAAACAAATATGGAGGCCTCTCTTCTTATAAAATCCCCAACAATAGAACCTTCTGTTTCCTCCCCCAAAACATCCCTGCAGAATCGAATCATTTTCCATGCAGCCCTAAATGTTTAAGCTCTGCTCACCCGGCCGGCTACTCTGCATATTTTTCTTTGCCTAGCCACGTGATAAATCATATATATGACTCTTGAAATCTTATGAAACAGAGGGAAACAGATCTAAGAAAATTCCCCGTGAGACATGACTTTGAGTCACATAGCGCTGAAAAATGGAATGTTGGAAGCTGGGCGTGCCAGACAGTCATCTTTTTTAGTAAGTATTTTGAAGTTAGGGAAACAGAGAAAAAGAGTAGTATCTCCTGCCTACAATTATCAGACTGCCAAATGATCTGTTAGGATGTAGAGAGAGAAGGTGGGAACCATGAAGAATTGCCATAAAGAGCTCAGGGCAGGTGTCTGGAACTGTGATAATATTAGGATTCAACATGCTTTGGTCAAACAGCAAAGCGGAAATCACTGCCTTTCAACCTGTATCATGTTGTTGTCATAGTCTTACTTGGAAGAAAATTAAATGGGTTCCGATGAAAACGAGCCTTTCTTCCAAAAACGGGGGCCAAAAATGAATATCCATTTCTCTCATGCTGTGTTCCATGTAAACAAAAAAATATTTATACCCCTTACATCTGTTTAAATTTTTTTTTTAGTTTAAATAGAAAAATAAATAAATGAGTCTTTTTCTTGATCACCAAAAAGGGAGCCTATTCACTATCTGTGCTGAACATATCTTGCTTTATAACTCTATATTTCATTACTTCTCTGTCAACCTATCTTTTGCTTCTTCAATAAACTTTGTTTCATGCTTTAAAACTAAAAAAATAAAATATATGTAGCAATAAAATAAAATATTCAGAAGCCAAAACAGAAGGAAGGCACTCATTCCGTTATGGTAATTACAATTTTAAAAATATTTATTTTGTTGATTTAAGGTATACAACCCAATTTATGAGACTTACGGACAGGGTGCCCATAAAGTTCACGTGTGACTTTAATTTGCAGAGTATTTTCAGTTGCACACGAACTTTTATCGCCACCCTGTATATAGTAAAATGGTTACAATAGTAAAAACAAATTAGCATATCTATATGTCCCAGGAAAGAAAGAAACAGGTTTATTGGAGAAGAAGCCCAAGTTGTGTTTTATGAGGAAACCTATCCACCTCCTGGTTTGGGGTGTCCCGACCTCTGCCAATCTACTGTCACCACACGCTTTGGTTCAATGGAGATGCTGAAGTCGGTGAAATCAGGACTGTTTTCACGCTTTTCCTCCGGAGGCAAAAGCGTGCACTCATTTACCAAAAATCCTGAAAAAAAAAAAATTCCCCACTATGATTAACTAAGTCTTGTACATTTGATCTGTAATTTTTTTCATCTCAGCAGCTAATTTATATCCTTTACATAAAAAAAAAAAAAATGACCTCTGGAGAACAACCTAAGGAAATGTCTTGGTTGTAAAAGTCATGATAAAAATCCAGTTCCTTAGCATCTTATTACTGTTTGCAAATTTGGGGGAAGCAGATGTGAGGCCTACTTCAGTTCCTGCTCTTTAACCTCGCTAAGAGCAAAGGAAGCAGGCTGGTTTATTTTCCCCTTTACATATGTCGGTACCTCCATGGTACTGCACACCCCAACAGGGGTAACATAATAAAGAGCTTCTCCTTTGTTGAGGAGACAGTTCCCACCACCCCCGGGACAAAAGCGGGTTGCCTTTTCCTTCTGTTTGAGAGCGTTTCTTTCAGGATTTGATAATTAGCCACCCTAACAGATGTGAAGTGATTTTGACTTACATTTCCCTGATGATTCGTGATGGCAAGCCCCTTTTCATAAACCTGCTGCCCAGTTTTACAGCTTCTTTGGTAAAATATCTATTTAAGTCCTTTGCCCATTTTGTTAATATCAGGATATGTGATGTTTGTGTTTGTTTGCTTTTTGCTACCCCGTTGTCCGAGTTCTTTATATATTTTGGATATTGATGCTTCGTGTGTTGCATGGTTTGCAAATATTCCTCCCCCCTCTGTAGCCTGAGTTTTCAATTTCATTGATTGTTTCCTTGGCTATGCAGAAGCTGTTTGGGTTCAGGTCTTCCTACTTGTCTATATTTGCTTTTTTGGCCTCTGCTTTTGGTGTGAAAGCCATGCAACCATTGCCTAGATCAACATCTCATTTTCTTCCCCAACATTGTCTTCTACAAGTGTGACTATTTTGGGTCTCCCCTTCAAGTCTTTATTTCATTTTGAGTTGATCTTTTGGTAAGGTGCGGTGTGGGTGTTCAGATTCATTCTTTTGCATGTGGCTATCCACAAAAACAGAGAGTAGAATGCTGGTTTCCAGAGGTTGGGGGTGGGTGAGGAAAACTCAGTTATGTTGGTAATAGTGTACAAATTTTCAGTTATTATATGCATCCATCCATTGAATATGTCTGTCCATCCATCTACCATCCATCACTCTATCCATCTTATCTGTCTGTCTATCTATCTATCTTTCTATTTATCTATCTATCTATCATCTTGTATCCATCCATCCAGTCCATCTATTTGTGCACCCATTTATCTATCCATCTTCTGTGAATTTCACTCTACCTATCCATCCACCCATTTACCCACCTATGCATCCATCAAATTGAGCTGTCTGTCCATCCGTCTATCCAACCATCCATCCATCCATCCACCGAACCATCCATCCATCCATCCATTCATCCATCCTTCCACATGTCCATCCATCTACCCATTTATCCACCTATGCATCCATCAAATTGGTCTGTCTGCCCATTCATTCATCCATCCATCCATCCATTCATCCATCCAGCCAACCATCCAACCATTGTTCCATCCATCCATCCGTCCATCCGTCCGTCCATCCATCCATCCATTCATCCATCCATCAGATTGATCTATCCATATATTTATCTCACTATTTGATCTATCTAAGCTCTCTGTTATCTATTATTATGTATTATTATCTACCTATTCCATTTATTCTTATTATCTATTATCATATATCCTGTATATAGTAAAAAGAGATAGAGATTTGTCAGATGTACAAATATATAAAATAAAGCACTATTTTTGGAAAATGGGTAATGTGGTAAATGCAGGCAGTCCATCTCTCAGCTGCTTCACTTCATTCACCCGTCATACCTTCATTGGGGAAATTATACTAATTCACCCTTAAGGCCATTTCCTCTTCTTCACCGCAACACCACTTCCCAAGCTGCACCCTGGGCAGCCCAGCCTCCTTGACACCTCTTCTCCCCTTCTCATTGTCAGTAAAATTATACCTTGTGTCCAAACTGATGGTTGGATGTTGGTACACACCCCCCTCAGGGTATCACTAGCCCCCAGAGGCTCAGAGCTCTTCCTCCACTTTTTTTCCTCATGGGTAACCAGTAGCACATAATACATGCTCAAGTTAATGAAGACACTAGGGACTTAGTTGCTTTTGCAACTCCCACTGAAGGAATAATGTATTAGGGCAATGATTTTCTAACATTCAATAAGCCATAGGTAAGGTGCTTTTTTCCCCTTCTTTATTTCCATTTCCAGAAAACTGCTGAAAGGAGATGGTAAAAAGCAGCTCATTTCTAAAAATCCCTTTAGCATAATATGCAATCAAACAGAGTTCCTTTGGCCAACCTGCCTCTTGCAAACACTGCAATGGCATCTGGTTCTATTTCGAGTGAAAGGGAGGTAAGAGTCTCATAATGCTTCTTACACACACATATGCATAGACTGAGGCTGGAGTGCATTGGGGAAATTTTACTAATATTTGCTATTTTTTGTTTCTGACCCAATAGCTGTTGACGCTGACTTGTGTAGAAACAGCTGCAAACTTAACATTTCAGCTCCATGATTTCATTTCTCTTAATCTGTTCAGTTCCTACCTTCCAATTGAAAACAATTCCACTGAATTTTCCTAGAAGATCATCACCCAATCTAAATCATACACGTTTGCAAAGTATCCCTCTTTCCCCTTTGCCAGGGGAAAGAAATAGTTTTAAATGATCCTTTAGATTATTTGCATATCTTTGAAATGTTTTAATGTGCAAATGTGATTGATAGGAAAAGCAATGCATTGTGTATTATTCAATCTTCAGTGGATTGAAGGGGAAAAATAAAAAGATTTGTGCAAAGCCAAGGAGTCAATGTTTGATTTTCTCCTAAAAGAAAGACGCCTCAGAAAGTTCTTTTTTCCAAGTTTAGAAACCATTCAAAACTCATGAGTTTGCTATTTTGATCATAACTTAAATTTCTTCCAGATTTCCACCCTTATGAAAGAAAAAAAATATGGCTTCATGTTTCGAGGGGAAGAAAGATCAAAATAGTATATTAAATAGTCTCAGAAGACTTCTTGTACATATAAAAAGTATTCAGTGAGTTAATATAAAATAAATCAGAAACAGACAAACCAAATCTCCCTTAGATTATATAAGCATTTAAGTTCTAGGAAAATGAAGAACACAAGCTAGAAGATCAATGAAAACAAATATAGCAATTATCCAAAGAGAAATGTTTAAAAATTTCAATTCCCATTCATATTGGTTCTTCCTAACAAAAGTCAAAATGTGTTCTACAAACAAATAAAAGAATATCTTCAAGCTTTATACAATGACTCTGTGCATTGTAAGTGCTTGGCTAGAAAAGCCGATGAGGGTGTAATGTCTAAGTAACCAGTATGGAATATGTAATAAATTTTTACTGCATCAAATACTCTAAAACAGGCATAGTCATGCATCACTACATACTGACTTCTCTGCCAATTATGGGCTGAATATATACTGACAGTTGGGTAAGATTGTAATGGAGCTGAAAAAATTCCTGTCACTGAGCAATATGTGTTTCCATTGCCTATAGTATTCAGAATAGGAAAAATAGCAGAAATAGGCTATACTACCCCCCAGCCTAAGTGTGTAGTTGACCATCTAGCTAAACCATCTAGGCTTCTGTGAGTACACCATAGGTCAGATATTTGCACCATAACGAAATCACCCAACAATGTACTTCTCAGAAATTATTCTCATCATTCAATGATGCTTGACCGTAAATTCCTTTCACTGTGCGCAATTTTCTCTAACAGAACGCCTTTCAGGTATTCATGCTAATCCTGGTCCAGATACTCAGCATGGCAATTTAAAAGAGGGAGGTCATTTAGCTAAAACTAGCTACCACTTGCCCTCAGACTTATGTTATTCTCATATCACTTCTAGCCTCACAGAACCAATGGTGAACTTCTCCTCCTTGTTGGAACAGATTCTAAATATAGGAGTAAGAACTTCCAAATTTCCATGAAATAATGCATTTGTTAGGGTGGCACCTGTGGCTCAGTGAGTAGGGCACTGGCCCCATATACCAAGGGTGGTGGGTTCAAATCTGGCCCCAGCCAAATTGCAACACAAAATAGCTGGGTGTTGTGGTGGGCACCTGTAGTTCCAGCTACTCAGGAGGCTGAGGCAAGAAAATTGCCTAAGCCTAGGAGTTGGAGGTTGCTGTGAGCTGTGAAGCCACAGCACTCTACTAAGGGTGACAAAGTGAGACTCTGTCTCAAAACAAAAAAAAAAGCATTTGTTAGTTAAAGTCCCATATCCATTATCTACTGCTGTGTAACAAGCAATCCTCCAGCACTTCCTAGCTAAGAACAAGTGACATTTTATTCGTTCATGACTCTATAGGTCAAGAATTTTGTCTGGGCTCAGTTGGTTGGTTCTTCTGAAGGTCTCATCAAAGGTCTGACATATGTTCACAACCCCCTGGCAGTTTGACCAAGTATAAAACCTCCAAGCTGAGGGTCTATTCATATACCTGGGCATTGGTGCTGGATGTTGACTGAGTCAATCTCTCTCTTTCTCATCCCAAGGAAGCTAGCCCATTTTGTTCATAAGGGGCAGACCCAGAACTCTATGTGGATGGATGAAACTACTCAATAGATAAGCTCATAAATATGTCTTAGACCATCCAATTTCATCAAGGTGCCAGACAATGGCAATTGCACAAGAAAGCCCAGGCAAGACCAACAAAAGAACCACCCAGCTGAGCCCAGCCCAGGTTGTCAACTCACAGAATTATTAGCAAAGATGGCCCCTGTTATATTGAGGCACTGCTGATAGAGCTGATTTTATATACAGTGACAGTTAGCTGATCCAGAGATTGGGCCCTGAATGGTGTGAGAGGTTGTTGCCATAACAAAAGCATAAACCATACTGTACTGGCTTTTACATTTTTTTACTTTTACCCACTCTTTTTTTGAAATATGTAATTGTCTTTAAAATTGGATGACAACTAAAGATAAGGAAAATAGCAAGAAAATTATAAATAAAATGGTGACCTGTGAAATGTTGTACTGTAGCATACCCTGCAGTAATGTGGAAGATAAAAATGAGCTTTGTAAATTTAAATTTAGGAAAAGTTGGATTTTGTTTTTTTATTTTAGCCATGTCACTATTGATATCTGAGGCTAGGAAATTGTTTGTCATAGAAGCTATCTGTGCAGCATATCCGTAGGTGTCTGCTGAATAGATACCAGAATCTCCCACTGAATCCAACCTGGATTTCTGTCGCACAGAACTGAGAGTATGTAACATTTATGTTTTTATAAGTCAGTGTATTTGTGGAGTTGTTACAAAGAGCACTCACTCACTGAGTTTGCCATGAGCTATGATGCCACAGCACTCTTCCGAGGGTGACATAATAAGACTCAGTCTCAAAGAAAAAAAATTGGAATGTCAACATTCAGTTCTTTGAGGATTCTCCATATTTCTTTCTATAATGGTTGTATGAATTTGCAATCCCTTCAAAATAAGGAAAAGTAAATTTTGAATGTCTTAGCACAAAAAATTAAGTGACGTGATGGCTATGTTAATAAGTTTGATTTAAGCATTCCACACTGGAATGATGAATGATGATCCCATTATACCCCCTAAACCTGCACAGTTATAATTTTAATTCAAAATTAATTAAAAAAAAGAAGTATGGAAAGAGAGACCTCAGGAGGCCCGATGGGGATCACTGGGGTAGAACAGTATCTTAGCCAGTAAGACATTTTCTGGATGAGGAATGGGAACAGAGGGAAAGGGACCAAGGGGTTCACGGCAGAGAGTGAGATATTCCTTCATTTGCAATTTATGCAACAAATAATTTTGTGGGTGGCTACTATGTGCCAGGCTATTGAGACTGGGAAGTAGATAAGATGCACAACAGTCTTGCCATCCTGGTGTTTATGATAAGTCAGCAAAAAGGCAAATGACATGATTTTATATCCCAATAAAAGAAAATGCAGAGCCAGGCATGAGGGTACATGCCTGTTGTCCCAAGTTCTGTCTCTGGCTTTCTCTCTTTCTCCTGGAGACCCCTATAGGGCACACATGAACAAAAAGCCAGATGAGCCAAAAAAAAAAAAAAAATCCATCTTCAAGGCAGGAAATTGAGTCTTCACCAGACATGGCCTCTGCCCACTCAGATCTTGGACCTCCAGCCTCTAGAACTATGAGCCATAAATTTTGTTGTTTACACCACCCCCACTGCAAGGCTTTTTGTCACAGCTGACCAAGCGACTTATAAACTACCTCCTTTCCACCCTTCCATACTCTTCCAAAAAAATTATCCCCTAAATTTTGTTTAATTTACCATTTTATGGGTTTCTTTGATGTCAGTTTATTCCAGTGTGTGTGTTTATAACATGCGAAGACGATGTGTATGTGTTTGTGTGTACATATATGTCATATTTGGGGTGTGTGTTTTTTATTTTATTTTATTTATTTTATTTTATTTTTTTGAGGCAGAGTCTCACTATGTCACCCTCAGTAGAGTGCTGTGGCATCACAGCTCACAGCAACCTCCAGCTCTTGGGCTTAAGCAATCATTTTGCCTCAGCCTCCCGAGTAGCTGGGACTATAGGCACCCGCCACAACGCCCGGCTACTTTTTGTTGTAATGTTATTGTTTTTTGGCAGGCCCAGGCTGGGTTCAAACCCGCCCACCCTGGTTTATGTGGCTGGCACCGAGCCTGGGTGTGGAAAGTTTTTATATGTATACTTCAGAAAGCTCGTCGTCTTAGTTATGTGGATTTTCTCTTAGAGACAGGACTGTATATTTAGACCTAATATATTCCAGGAAGCTGGAATGAAATGAACAGCTGGCTTCCTGGAGCGAGCCATCTTGACCAAGCGTTGAATGAACCACCTTGAAAAATGTTGAGGCTCCGCTGAAATCTGAGCATTCTTCTCAGTATTTCTCCACAGGATGACCGACATTTCTGATAAAGGGAACCAAACTTCACACATTCCGAGTTCAAGGTGACTGTTAAGATATTTTAAATATACAGTCCTGTCTCTAAGAGAAAATATATATATATACAAATATATTTTACCTATGATATACAAATGCATTTTATATAAATATGAAATACATATACTACTATATTTTATATAAATATAAAACACATATACTATATATTAAAATATATCATAAAATATAAATAAATAATTACAAATACAAGAGCGGGGATAGCCGCTTTCCTTTGAGGAATGGCTTGTTCTGAGTATGATACTCACAGACCCTGCTAAGTTTTACAACAATTCTGTGAAATGGTTCCCACCCTGATATGAGCAAACTGTCACCCAGTGAATTAAAGTGACTGGCCCAGCGTCACCAGGGTAGGAAACTATATGGGGTTATGTGCTTAAAAGAGCAGCCATCTGTCCCCTTACAGTGTGGGAAATCAGAAGTCAGGCTGTGGCCTCGAGGAGCTAACCTAAAAGTGTGGGCAGGCCTGGTTCCTTCTGGACGGGCAGGGAGCGGCTCCCAGATAGGGTCCCAGAAAGTGACCTTGCTACTTTAAGTAAGGGCAGGTGGCTGGCAACCCTAATGGCACCTGCAACTGGCCTTTCTGTGTGCGTTTATCCTAACACACACACGCCTGAGAGGAGGATGCACAACGCTCCGAGCAGTGGGAGGAGATGGGCATTTCTCTGCCCAGTGTGACCTCACATTGGTGGCCGGGAATAGGCCACGGTAGCAGTGAGTGTTTACACGAGGCACGTGGGCGCACACACACTGCAAAAATCAGCGCTTCCTACCTACCCTGCCCCAGTTCTGAAAGCCAGGGGTTTAATTTTTGTCGTCACGTGCTGGATGTGTTTCAGGACCACAGGGATATACTGTGTGGTGTTTTTTCCCCATCTATTTATTTATTTATTTATTTATCTTTATTTTATTTTATTTTATTTTATTTGCAGGTTTTGGCCAGGGCTGGGTTTGAACCTGCCACCTCTGGCATATGGGGCCAGTGCCCTACTCCTTTGAGCCACAGGCTCTGTCCCCATCTATTTATTGATTGATTGATTGATTTTTATTTTATTTTATTTTATTTGCAGTTTTTGGCCAGGGCTGGGTTTGAACCTGCCATCTCCGGCATATGGGGCCAGCGCCCTACTCCTTTGAGCCACAGGCGCCGCCCAGCCTTGTGCTTTTTCTACAAAAGTTGAAATAGCCCTGATCCCGCCAGCTTGATTAAATCAACCATTGACATCAACTCCCCATGAATAGCTAAACTTCCCTTGAGACTTGGACACTGTAACTTCTCATATTTTTCCTAGAAATTTCTTGTATCTGTCCTAGAGGTGATAGTCCAGTTTGCTGACCCTTTCTATTCTGGTATTATGCGTTACGCCACAAAAAAGAAGGAAAGCCCATAAATAAACCTAGCACAAAATCTGGCAAGCTCTAGAAAGGCAAAAGGGAAGGAATATTTGGTTGATATAAAGGAAGACTTTTCTTTCTTTCTCTCTTTCTTTTCTTTCTTTCTTTCTTTCTTTTTTTCTTTTTCCTTCCTTCCTTCCTTGCTTCCTCTCTCTCTCCTTTCCTCCTCTCTTCTTCCCTCCCTTCCTTCCTTCCTTCCTCTCTCTTTCCTTCCTTCCTTCTTCTCTCCTTCCTTCCTTCCTTCCTTTCTCTCTGCTTCCTTCCTTCCTTCCTCTCTCCTTCCTTTCTTCCTTCCTTCCTTCCTTCCTTCCTTCCTTCCTCCTTCCTTCCTTCCTCTTTCCTTCCTTCCTTCCTTCCTTCTTTCCTGTCTCTCTGCTTCCTTCCTTCCTTCCTTCCTCTCTCCTTCCTTTCTTCCTTCCTTCCTTCCTACCTTCCTTCCTTCCTTCCTTCCTTCCTCCTTCCTTCCTTCCTCCTTCCTTCCTTCTCTCTCTCTTTCCTTCTTTCCTTTCTTTCCTTCCTTCCTTCCTTCTCTCTCTCTCCTTCCTTCCTTCCTTACTTCAACATACCTTCCTACCTTCCTTCCTTCCTTCCAGACAACCAACCTGCATTCCGTCTATCTCTCTCACCAACATTCAATAATAATTCATTCCTACCTCAATCCAAACCTTCATACCTTAACTCAAACAAACATACCTACAAACCTTCACAAAAAACCCACAGTACACTTTTCTTTATCGAAAATCTTGC